>APFE030438548.1:0-10084 GCA_000404065.3 Pinus taeda
TCCATTGATCTGGGATCAATGATACTAGTCTGGGACCAGTGGTAGGAGTGGTATATTCTATGACACTGACTTCGAGTCAGTTGTTGCTAGTTTGGGACCAGTGGTACGCACTCTAAGACTGACTTTGAGTTAGTGGAGGATGTTACTGGTCTGGGACTAGTGGTAGGAGTTGTACTCACTATGATGCTGACTTCGGGTTGGTTGAGACTGGTATGGGACCAATGGTACATACTCTGAGACTGACTTTGAGTCAGTATGATACATCCTCGATCATTTCTTCTTCTTCATAATTCAGATAAACGTAGAGCAATGCATAATAGAGCAAAGCCATACAGATCAGTATAGGGCAGCACAAGACAAAGTAAAATAGGCATAATAGAGTAGAGCAGGTCAAGGGTCAAGCTGTATAGGGCAGTGCATTTGATGGATGAATAATAGCGACCGACAGACAGATTGCAGATGAAGTTCTCCCTAGCTGAGAGGGAGTGTTAAAATTGGAAACTAGGGCCAAACTTCATGTGGGTCATCTTATTCATGGCTGATAATATGTTCATTATATTCCTCTCATTGAGAGGTGTAGGATTGATCTAAAGATCTGATTCCGATAAGTATTCATGGAGATATGAATTTATTTTGATTATGGAATTATTATCAAGCCGACCTACAACTCATGTAGGCTCAGAAGCCCAATAGTCGCATCTATTCAAACATCAATAGCTGTGTCTAAATATAAGAGGACATTTCCTCATTTTCACTCATTCATCTCATCACATATCTCTCTCTCTATTATGCAGCAAAGAGTCTCTTCTCTACTGCGCAAAAAAGGGTCTCTCTCTCACACATGTGAAGCCAGAAGCTACTGAAACTGAAGCTGCAACTGCAAATCCAAACTTTGACCAGTGTGGACCATCAAAATTCCTATTCTAATCTGTGTTGTAGGTTCATTTGAACCTCCTCTAAAGGCTACAACTTTTGGTGGTGGAATCAGGTCAATTCGACGGACGATTTGTGAGAGATCGACTACCCTAGTTTGAAGGAAGCTGCTGAAACTGAAGTTGCAACTGCAGAAGTGAAGTTTGACCTACGTGGATAGGAATATCTCCTCATTTGATCTATGTTTTAGGTTCATGTTAACCTCCTCTGAAGTCTGAAACTTTTAGTGGTGGAATCAAGTCGATCCAACAAACGGTTTGCGAGATATCGACTGCCCTAGTTTGAAGGAAGCTGCTGAAACTGAAGCTACAACTACAGAAGTGAAGTTTGACCTACGTGGACCAGAAGATCTCCTCATCTAAACTATGTTGTAGGTTCATCTGAACCTCCTATGAAGGCTGCAAATTTTTGTGGTGGAATCAAGTCGATCTGACAGACAATTTGTGAGATATCGACTGCCCTAGTTTTGATGATGAAGCCACTAATGTTGATGTTGCTTATCTAGGGTTTGCTACTACTGATATAAATCAGATTTATTGTACTATTTATCTCTTCTGAATTATTGAAGATAAAAAAATATTTGATCAAAGGGTTTCCCCACACATTGTGGGGTTTGTACCTAGCTAGCCGCCACATCTTGTGTCCCTTATCTTGCCTTATTTTCTGTCAATCGTTAATGTTCTATCTACACTTTACTTTATGTACATGTGATTACTAATCTGTGGAATAATAAGAAAAAGAAGTAAACTGTTATAATCATAGAACATACCATAACTCAACATCCCTCCATGTCACATCTTTCTTTTCCCACCTATAAGCCCCCACAAATCGACCGTTGCGATTCAAATTTGTTTATTTCAAATTGTGTTGTGTCTTGTCGCTCTGCCTATTCGAAGCTACTTTTGCCCAACTATCAACCAACTTAATACCTCCATGCGCACTTAGTGTCCAATTCCCTCCACTTACCAAGTAATCCACAATCTCCCTATCCTTGCACAAATTATCACCATGTTTAAATTAAAGGACTTGCCAAAAACCCTAAAAGCACAACAACCAAAACCCTCAAGCCACACCAAACCCTTCATGAACATAGAGAGGGGAATTCAAGATTCCTTTTTCCCTTTGAACCTGTCAGACCTTCATTTCGACCCTTATGGCCACTAATTGGACAAGGAAGATCCCTTTTGAGTCATTAAGTCAGGATTGTACCACCTAGTTACCCCAATGAGATGCCATTTCCCAGAGTTCATATCCTAGCTTATCGCCACCTACGTCAAAGAGAAGAATTGTTGTATTTCCTCCATCGAGGAGAAAATTCTAGAGGTCACCCCAGAATTGATACACAATGCCTTCATTTATCCTAAATCCAAAAATTTGAAGAAGTTTACAAAGACCACACTCTTCTATGATTACATTGGGATATCTGTTGGAGAGAAACATGCCTTCCTCCAACTAATTCTAGTCCTGAATGCACAATTGTCTGCCAAATTAGAAAACCTTCCCATTTCCTTGTTTTCAAAGTTTGTGCAACCCATTTTGTCTATTATCCTATTGTTGTTTAGTGAGGATGAGATAACAAATGTCTTCAAGGCAGCCTTATGTCTCCTACAAAAAATGATGTTGTTGGATATTTCCCTTGACATTCCCTCTTTTCTGGCTGAAGCTATCAAATTCCAGAGTAATCAATTCTACTAGCCTCCTACTTCAAGTACTACTCCATAATGGTTTATATGTTCCTTTACACTCATGTGGAGGAATTTGATTACCTAGTCCTTAGCCTTGTAGACTCCCATAAGAAAAGGAAAATATGTTGTGGACTGGGACAATTCTCTGAAGAAGAACACCAATAATGAGTGGTTTTCACACTTCATCTCTACTTTCATGGCCATTGCTTACAAACTTATCAACAAAGCCTCCCCTCCTAGTGCCTTACCCCAACAAGGATGAATTCTTCAACCCAACAAGGATGCTCAAGTGGGTTGCTAGTATTTGTTTGAAGACTACACTAAAATCAGGGTATATGGGTCTGAATTTCCTCCTTACCGATTGCATGTATTTATGCCCATGAGAATTTTTGCCTTAGAGTTCATCAAGCAGAGCCTAAACACACACCAAATCCATTTTGTCCCTATCAAAAAGGGGTATATATTCAAGCTTCCCATGACTGTAGATCCCTTTGTTTTAAACTCCAAACAAGCTTTTCAATAGGTTGAAATTATGTTATAAAGGAATTGAACTTTGAAATAGGAGAGGCATGGAATTATGATCCTCATGGTATTATTTATAACAGAATAAAATAGATCAATGTCGTTGCCTATGAACATGAATATAAACCATAATTAGAATGGAAGGCTAATCTTGATTCATGGCCCATAAATACAAAGATGGAAGTCAAGATACCAAGCACAAAGGAAAATTCTCAAAATAGGGTTATTGATGAGGCAGGAGATACTGAGATGGAGAATGCATCCTCGATCAAAAGAGAAAAGCTCCAGGAGTAGAGAAAAGAGGAGATTGAGGTCAAACTAACCAAGAGAACCTAGACCAACCAAGCTTCTAAATGCAATTAGAGGATCCCCAACAAGCTGGCACCTCAAGTTCGACTGAGGTAGAAACCCTGGGTTCAATTGGAAGCACATCAAGAGCATACCCTAAATGGGAGGAAGGGTATCTAACCAAATAAAGAAACTAGAAATTCAAGGATGATATGTTGTCACAATTGGCTTTCCATTCAATTCCATATAAAACTAGACTCTTGGCTACCATGGACTAAATCAATTTACATAGGAAAGCATGGGAGATGATCTATAGTGAGCTAAGAAAATGAGCCTTGACCATCATTAAGGTTGAGAAGTTGTTGGAGAATAAAACTACCAAGATAAAGCATGAGAATGCCAACTCAAGAGCCCTCCATCCCTAAAATGAAAGCTACAAGGAGTTGATTATCAAGATGTGGATGGATCCAAGTGATAAGGCCACCATAGATGCTATCATCAAAGGCTCATAGTTAGAAATACAATCATTGAGGAAACAATTAAAAATGCTTGTTGCAGAACATGTACAAACTAAATAGTTTGCTCAGGTGGAAAACAAGAAGGAAATCTTGCCCAAGGAATTGATAGAAAGGAATAACAAGGTTGTAGCCCTCAAATTGAAGGTAACAAAGCTGCAACAAAACATTGATTCTCATATTTGTGTTGTGGCTTTGCCAGAAAACCCACAAAACCCCACTAAGAAGTTAACCAAGGCTCTGTAACAACCCAAAATAAATATCTAATTAACTTATTAACATTAAATTTAAATCAGAGTGGCACTTACCTAGCCAAATAACATATAATTAGTTAACTAAATTCAAACTATGAAGAGTGCTTACCTGTGCCTACCTGTGGTAGAAGTAGGCTTACCGCAACAAGGTTTTGGGGACGACTCTCCACCCAACCATAGGCTCAATTGCGCAAGGATTTGCTACAACTGACCATGCCCGAGCCCTCAATCAACGTACTACTGCCAGTGACTCCTAAGTCTTAGAACACCATTCTCCCAAGAGAATGAAAGATAGAATCTTGGAAAGATGGAATGCAGGAATGCCTCTCATCTTCCTCACCATCTATTAAATAGAATTCAGTTTCCTCAAGTTGGGCAAAAGACTCTTTGTTATTAAATAGTATCATTATTTTAGATTTGGAAACAGTTGGAAACACTACTACCATCATTGTCCATGAGAAACTTAAATGTGAGGTGTTATGTGGAAACAACCTCTTCTAACGTTATGGAAAGTCCTACTCATGAAATAATGAGTCAAGTACAATCTCTATTAATTGACTTTCACTTCTTTTGTCACTATGTACACAATCCTTCTCAAGGTATCCGTATAAAATTTCTAGCAACATTCCTTTCTATATCTTCCTCGTTTATTTTGGTCATCATGCAACTTCACACCTTCACATTTTTAAAATATGTAGATCATCATTATGACCATTACCCATCATGTTTCTAGCTCTACTTTAAAAGAAATTTCTTCTTGACAGAACTTTCCTTCATTTCCTCCTATCCGATATTCATAGACATATTTTTCTTTTTCTCCCTGTCTTGTTTTCCTACTTTTCCATGTCTATTGGCTTCAAAAATGGAAGTTTCTTCACATCATTCTATTTTATTAAATTGACTTGAATTTCTCATCTCCAATCATTGTGTTTTTCCTCCTCTCCTATACCACTGATATACCTTGGAAATGTTGTTACTATTTCCAACTTGGGTAATACCTGCTAAATAAATTCATTAAGATAGCTACCAAATGTAATCCTCTTATCAACATAATAAAATTACCTGATCATACGTCTTGTTATCCCTAGTCCATTCATATAGTTATTCATCTATGGAAAAATTTTCAATGGGGTTTTCCCATTAAATGAAAAATTGTTATAGATGTTGTCACTCCCACAACTTATCCTTTCCAATCATTTTATCATACCGTCCAAGTTTCGTAAAATTATTTCCATAATTATTCAACTTCATTGGTTGATTGCCAATATTTTGTGCATCATCCTTAGATCGACCTTATAGTGACACTTTTAGAGTACCACGTTATGTTTATACCAAATCCTTCCATTATGTTCCAAAATACCACAATACTCTTCTTTTATGTTCCAAAATAGGTTGTCTCTTCTTACTGATTTATTATCTTTGTTGTGATACTTCTTCTTTACCACCTTAATTATCTGATCCAAGTTGGGCATAATCACATGAACTATCCTTAGTTATCATCCTTAAAAAAATTTGCAAGTTTCTCCTTTCCATTTTTCTTTAGACAACTTTAACCATTATATGCAATTAACCTTGAATCATGAAACCTCATGTAACATTATACTCAACATCTAAATTGAAATCCAAGTCTGTATGATTTGCCACTGAGACTGACATATACCATCGTGTAGCTTGATGATGTTTAATATACAAATGATATGAGTAGTAAATGAGCAAATACATGTAATCAGCATGGAAATTGCAATGCAAAATTAAATTTATTAGAAGATCATATTGAGAGAGTTGTGTTCTTGCAATAATAGACCAGAGAAATGCCAAGCGACTGTTATTGCTAAAGGACAATGAGAATAACAATCCAACCCAAATAATTAGTGAATAGTATGATAAACATTCAAGGAATGTTATCTCTATGTTTTTAGATCAGATTGAATAGATGCAAGTGAACAACGATCAACTAAAGGTAATAAGATATCAGAGTTTATCTATTGTGAATTGGAACAGATTTCACTATTTTAGAGCACTTTAATTGGTGACAAATTTCAACTTCAATTATCCAAATACTTCAAGTGTTATGTAAACTGTGTAGTAAAATGAACCGGTGGTGAGTAGTTACACCAGCAATAAAGATTTGTTACAAAAAACATGTCAGTATACCATTTCAATAGTGCAATCTTTCAGAGAATTATACATCGTCAATTATGGGTAGATTATCACCATCCAAGATTACAAGATTATATATTTTTCCAATGACTTAATGAGTCATAATAAAACTATATATTTAATTATGTGACTCATTTAGATTTTCGCTTTGTTATATGGTTGTAATAGAGAGAACCGTTGTAGTTGATTATAGCACTTTTTATGTTTAGAAAATGATAAGAGGATGCAAACATAATCAACTCAAGAAAATGAGATAGTGGTTTTACCATGCAATGAGATTCTAATGCGAATAAAGAACCAAAGAATCTGTTGCCTATAATGACGCATGAGAAAACCAATGAGGAACTAATGAATGCACCCAAATCTTAAGTTATACCAACGTTATTCTGCTGTCAAGAATCTGATTTTTGTAGCTTATTGCCAAGAATATATCAGTCCTCAGATACCAAATTGGATAGCTAATTAAAGAAAAACTGCAATGTGATGTGAGTCACTAGATGATCCAATCAATCCACTAATTCACTTTTCAAATGATCACTGAATGCAAGATAAGGAGTACTGATGATCTAGATTCAAGCTTAGTGCCAAATGCAAAGGTAATATATCATGGTAATGTCAAGATCAAACCTATAACCTCTAAAAATATCAGATTTCTAACAGTGAGATCAAGTCACCCGCATATGCATGCAATGATAGCCAAACACTGTAATCAATCACTCAATATCAAGATTCATCACTGAAGAAACATAAAATAAGAGCCAAAAATGTTGTGATAATTATGCAATGAATTTTTAACCAGATATGTATTAACCATGCCATATTTATTCAACAAAGTTTTGAAGATTCTTGATTCATTTCAATCTACTGTTTTATATATTTTTCCCCTACTGCTCGGCATGCAATCATACCATTGCCAAATTTGAAACTGTGTGATTGATGATGCAAATTATCAATAATTACTAATTTTGTAGTATTAAAACTTAGAGAATTGTCTCAACATAAAATCAAAATTCCAATGAGTAAAGCTTAAGAATATTAGTGGCAATATTGTTTTAAGAAGGTACTTGAATTCTGAAATAAAATTCACCATGACGTTTGAAATGATATGTCACACCAATATTAAGTCTACAGATTCATGACCTTATGTGCTAGGATAAATTGAAATTATGTGTTGTAGAGTGAAATATTGTGAGTATCTGTTTAAGCAATCATAACTTATGTTAGAAGAATTAAATGGACTGCTTTTAACAAAATAAATTGTTTAAACAAATATATTTGAATGTATCTTGAGATTCTTATGGCTATTGAATGATTACTCTAAGGAAATTTAAGAAATCAAACAACCAAAGAAATATTCCACACCATAAAGAAGAGACACTGCCACCCGACCCAGAACCAGATCGGATGACTGGGAAGGTTATCCCTCCCCAACAAAAAAATAAAATCATTTTATTGATTATATGGCCTGCCTGCAAGCGCACCCGCGAAGGCAACACCATATCAAACCCTTAACAAAACTTTAATAGCTACCCGGTTTTACATTCATTAATTACAACATAAAGATCGAAACAATACCAGGAAACTCAAAACAGCCAATTAGCTACAATACATTTTAGCTATAATGATTTTTAGCACTTTGAATTCTTGACGAGAGAAGGAGATTCCTTTAGTGCTTGGACTTTTAACATATATGCACTTCATTTGAGGTAACCTTGTGGATCATATTTATCTGCAAATCGTTGTAACCTGGATGCTACACAAAGAGATTACAAAACCTAAATTCCAAAGTTTTTCCACCAAGAATCATGTTGACTTCTTGTTAATTTGAAATTTATCGAGAGAGTGACAATAGATCACCAAATGTATATACTACTTAAAAGAAACTTCTGATCTGATTTGAAAAGACAGCTATAGGCCTATGTTCTTTTCTAGAATTCTGCCAACAGACCAAGTTAGTAAAATATATATAGCAAGGGAGGTTAAGGATGTGATTAGATCTGCTGCTTCAAAAAAAAAAAAAACTTAACACTCTACAATATATCAATAACAAGATGCTCGTATTGCAATATCAATAATAAATGAGCATCCACGTTCTGTCCAAGAAAATTGAATAAGTTGTTCTATATGAAGGCTCATTATATCATCAATCATTTAATAAGTGCAGATTCATCAATCATTCCTCTATTAGTTTATTCTAATTTCCTTTAAGATTTTATTTATAACCCTTGCAATAAATATTCAATTAAAGGTATCACTATGTAAAATCAACTTTATATTGCAAATTGTCTCAAAATATATACAAAATATTTATTAATATC
Source organism: Pinus taeda (assembly GCA_000404065.3). Lineage (NCBI taxonomy): Eukaryota > Viridiplantae > Streptophyta > Pinopsida > Pinales > Pinaceae > Pinus > Pinus taeda. The sequence goes on from APFE030438548.1 coordinate 8,676, forward strand.
TCATCCTAAATCACACAAAACTAATTTTTTATCCATATATTCTTATTTTAAAAATAAACAATTTTTTTTAAACAAAATCAACCCTTTCTTATATTAAATAAAATATTAGAATCTTTAAAGTAAATTTAATAAATATTAAAAAAATAAAACTTTATATCCACTTGAGTTTTTTTCCTTTAAACCCAAAATTGCGCTTTCCTTGCCAACACTTTTCTTCTATATAAATCAATTATTTAATCCTTAAATATATATAACACATATAAATTCATTATAATATAATTTTATTAATATCACTATTTCGTTTAATGAAATCTTTTTCATTTGATGAATCATTTTCATATTTCAACCTAAGAAAATCGAAACCCAAAAATTTAGATAACATATTTCTTTTTTCTTTTTTTGGGTATTTCCCGGTAATTTGCCCTCAAGCTTCAAGTAAAGTACTTTGTACATGTCGGATTACAAGTTAAAGATCCGATATGGTCTATGCAGCGATTGCAAAAATGTAATCATTATTCTAATAGTCAACGAATTGAAATGTTTACATATATCCCATATATACACATGGAAACGAAGAGAAGAAATATAAGTACATAATTGATAACTCCGATAGATGAGGATATATACTTGAGATAACAAAGCGATATAAAAGCCATTATATGAGATAACAACGCGATATAAAAACCATTATTTTTGTTTTTTTTCATACGGTCAATTACATGAAAATAAAATAAATATTCAATAAACAAAATAAAAAACCAGTAAACCAATCATAATGCTTCATATTTACCATGATTTTAGTGAAAAATGACCAACACTGATCTAAAACTCTTTGAAAGATTCATATATTTAATTAAAATAAAAATTTTGTAATAGCCTTTGTCTTATTGGAAGGGTTTGGATGTTTTGCTAACGCGATTTAGAGAACCGAAGTATCACCGACACACCAGAAGGCACAGCAAGGCACCGCGAACCGCATTTGTCTGCTGGCGTGACATCATCATAGGCACTCGGTGCCTTGGGTTTTTTTAATTTTTTATGGAATTATTTCGATAATTAGAGAGAAATAATGCTAATAATGTATAGAGAAAATGGGTAGATAATAAATCAGCATTTAAAAAAAAAAATCTCTATCATTCACCTTTGATTTAAATTTTGTTTTATCCGACTTCTTTGAATTTTTATTTAATTTTTTTTAAATTGAAGAGCTGAAATGGATAGTCCTACTCACTATCTATTTACAACTATGCCATTCTTTTTAGGTAGAGTAAAGTGGAAGCTGATGAATGTAAAGTGGAACCTATATCCTACTCTGAGATTTAATCTTAGCTTTGGATTTGGCTTTTCACTTAAAATATTTTAATGAATCTTTGATTTTATTTTTCAATAAAATAATATTATTAATAATT
>APFE030438554.1:708-22032 GCA_000404065.3 Pinus taeda
AGAGTGAGAGAGAAGGAGTGAGTATGAAGAATAAGAGGCCATGAATAGGCCATGATTTCTCTTGTAAATATTTTATTTTTTAATTAATTATTCTCATATATTTTGTGTGCATATGGTTGGAGTAATCTTCAGTTAGTTTTATTGTTTTATTGAAGACCTATGGTTAGAACGTTGTATGAAATTTTAGCATCAAAGATCGGGTGAGAGATGAGATGCATGTTTATGAGCAGAGAGTTTAAAGATCCTAGTTTTGCAAGCCAGGCCTGCATCAAGTGGTATCAGAGCCGGAGCAGCTCTTTTTCAAGGTTCAATGTCTTTTTTTTTTGTTAATTGCATGTGATGATTTTGGGATTGATGAGTATTGATTTACAGGAATAGTGAAGAAATCTCAGCGGGAGGAAGGAGAAGTGAATGTGGCAGAACCTGAAGATTCAACAGAGCCTGACTAAAGTTGCAGATGGGAGAAGCCTATAGGAGCAGTAGAGGATGCTCAAAAGGTTCCAGCAGAGGACCAATGATTACCAAAAGACCAGATCCGGAGGAAAGGATTGGTGAGGTAAATGGCAACAAGAGAGCTTGCTGTGGCAGAGGCTTCATGCAACGCATAGCTGAAGAACTTATGGCGATGGAGAAGACTACTAAAAGTCATAAAGGAGGAGGAAGAGGTTCAGAGAAATGCCACAGAAATGAGACGACTGGTGAAGTTCGAGAAAGAGAGATTGCAGAAATAAAGGCACAGTTACAGGTATTGGAAGAACGGCTGCAAGACCAGGAAAAACAGGAAGGAAAATGGCTCTTTCCACTGAAGGGAAAGAGAGTGATCTGGCGACAACTGCAGAGGAGGTTGAGGCAAATTCTGATTGCCTTGGTGAGAAAGGGACTTAGAATTCTTGCGCCAGAGTTGGAGGTTGAAAATCCCACATGCAGATCTGATAAAAGGAAAGTACTGAAGAAAGAAGTCAAGACTAAAAAGTCTTGCAGTTTTAACACTGAGGATTTGTGTATGTTTGCAGGTACAGAGGAGGTTACCATTGATGAAACAGAAGAGGACAAAGTCATTGACGATTTCTTGAGTTATTGGGTAAATCCAGATCAGCTGGATAATGTAAAACCATGTGTTTTTATAGCTGACAATTGTGATGTGATGACAGGTTTCTCTGAGGAGGATGTGCCATCTTGTGAAACTGTTACAGCACAAGAGGAAGTTCTTATGGATGCAGAAGAAGTGAAGGAGGTAACAGTTGATACTGTTGAACATTTTGTTCAAGCTGAGAGTTTACATGCAGGTGATGAGATGGTAACAACAGAAAGCTGGGATTGTGAAAGTATTGAAGATTGTACAGAAATCTTTTCAAAGGAGATGACAGGTTTATGGCAGGAGTTAAATGCTCTAGAGAAGAGACTAGAAGTACAGAGGATAAATATTCAAAATATAAAGGCAGAGATGAATGGAAATAAAGAGGATGCTGAGGATAGACTGAGTGATAATCTCAAGAATGATTGGGATCAGTATAATGAAATGCTGGCAGAGGGAAGTAAGGCACTGATGCCTTATGATTTTTATTCTAACAAGTGTTTTGTGAATGTAGGTATTGTTGCAAAACATTTGACTCAATTGAGGAGAGAAGAAGTTTTCTGTTCCAGAGGACAAGAGGGGATGGATGATCGGGTGGCAGTCATAACAGAAACAAGCATGGAAGCAAGAAGTCAGCAGTCTGAAGACTTATTAGACAAAGAAATTGATTTAATCAGAAGAATCATGTTGAAAGGATCTCAGAGGAAGACATCAGCAAGGAAGAGAAGCAGCAGAAGCAACAACAAAATAAAGACAGCGGAAGATTACGAGAGCACAGCGAGTGGACAAAAGCAGCATAAGGTGTGGAGACCTGGAGAAGAACAACAAACAAAAGCAGCGGTAAATGGAAACTTGCAGCACAAGGTGTGGGATCCAGGCATACCAACACATGATCAGGAGATCATGATTAATTTTAAGGTTGGGTGTATGATGCAGGAGCATCGAAACCCTCTTCACTTGTAAATATGGAATAAAAAAGGGGGGTGTGATTATTTTGAATATTTTGTTATTTTTAATAAAATAGGGAGTGTTTTTAGACATAAAAGCAATAGATGTGGATAAGGAAGGCTTTTCTATTTTAGAACAGGGAAAAAGCCTCAAGATGCTTTTCACCATGTGTATGCATTGCATGTAGACTCTTAGAGGCTTTAGTTGAATGATTTTAGGATTTTTTTAATCATGTTAAGTTTTATAAATAATGTAGCCTCAAGGACATTGAGGATCAGAGAGAAGAGAGAGTGAGAGAGAAGGAGTGAGTATGAAGAATAAGAGGCCATGAATAGGCCATGATTTCTCTTGTAAATATTTTATTTTTTAATTAATTATTCTCATATATTTTGTGTGCATATGGTTGGAGTAATCTTCAGTTAGTTTTATTGTTTTATTGAAGACATATGGTTAGAACGCTGTATGAAATTTTGGCATCAAAGATCGGGTGAGAGATGAGATGCATGTTTATGAGCAGAGAGTTTAAAGATCCTGGTTTTGCAGGCCAGGCCTGCATCAAGAAGAAATCATGTGGTAGTTAGGATTGGAGGTGGAAATGGTTCTTCCCTGCAGATTAGCAATGTATCATTAAAATAATAATATTTTTATGTGTAAGGTGGCTCAAATATGTGTTTTCGAATGGGCATCATTTGTGATATATTTTGATGGATTAGTCTCATGATGTTTGAGTTTAGGAATGAGGCCAAATTTCAAAAAAAATGATTGGCCGAGAAGAAGCAACTGAGCCAAATGTTTATTCTCTTGGATTAGATTTGAATCAAGTTGTGTCCTCAGAGGATTTGAGAGATATCTATCATGGGGTCTATCTTTGGAGGTTTGGGTGCCTAAGATTACTTGGTCTATGAAAATAAAAATGGTCAAGCTTGAGTCATATTAATAAATCCCCTTCAATTTTCCTATTTTTTCCTTTTCTCTATTTTCTCATTTTATTATTTTTTTGGGTCTTTTTGTAATCTTTTAATGAAACTAAAAAAATAAAATTTAACTAATTAACTAGAATATTGAAGGCATTTACTTAAATTGGCCTAGAAATGAAAATTTATTTCTAGGTTTATATAAAACTTAAGGAAAATTAATCCTAGTAATATTGAAAATAATAATAATCGTTGAAGAAAGTTTTACAAATATCTTCTTCAATTTTATAGAAAAAATTTAAAAGTGAGAAAAATGATTGTTTACCCAAATGGATATGTTGAGTTGTTCATTCTACAATCATATGTTAAACTAGTCCCTTATCCTTGTAAGATATGTTGAGAGAATAATGTTGCAATCATCTTCCACTTAAAAATGGAAGACAAGTAACAAATCTAAAATCACCCATAAACATACTTCTTCCATGAAAATTTTAAATTTTGTAATATATAAATAGCTAGATATAACGAAAGCGATATAGTTAAAACAAAAAAATAAATATTAGAAAACATCTTAGGGATATTTTTCTAAGTGTTAAAAAAAAATAGATCTAAGCAAATGAGCTAGAAAAATACTTACAAACTTTACCTCTAACATTTTTACTTTAATATGTTTTCCTGAACGGAGTGGCTTACACTGGATCTTGCTTGAAAAACACAAAATACTAACAAGAAATGATAATTCATTAATGCGAATTGGATCAATATATTTGTTTTCATCCATCTTATTGGATTTGGAGTGGAAAAAGTGGAGGAATCAACTCATGGGACTGTTTTTACTAGTGGGACCCAAATTTGGCAAAACGGGGTCTGAAACCTTCCGAGATAATTTTGAAGCATCAAACAATGTTTTATACACAAATACCTTTCCAACAATGTAAGAATCATGTCAATCAGAGTATTCATACAAAAGGTATTCCACTCAGAAGTTGACCTTCATGTTTTCACACCTATACTTTGGGAGGATGTCGCGTCCATCCCCATTATTTACGGAAAAGGGGCTAACCACATGTTTTTGATGTAAAATACTATAGAAGAGTCTATTTTGTAACTCTATTTAAGAGATGATGCGGTCAAAATTAACCGCTAGTAGGTTATCAGGTTGTGTTATAACCGAGCCACTAGGAGGAAGAGGCATTCAATTCTTTCGAGATAATCTTGTTCCATAGTAGAGTAAAGATAGCCAGGAGATATAAGAGGTAGAGCACACAGAGAGGATATGTGCACTATAGCAGCCCATGGGCCACATGCATTACTTCTTTGTACCTGTAGCCATATTTCCAGACAGAGAAAGAAAGTGAAGTAACATTACCTTCTAGTTGGTTTTCTCCCAAAAGGGCTTCCTAGAATGCATATCTTGAGTCTTGTATGTGTGTGAGCTTACTTTATCGTTCTCTACTTTTATGCACAATTTCCATTTGCATGAATTCAATTATTATAGTAAAACTACAGATCTATAAATTAAAAAAAAATTGTAATAGTGTAGAATCTCATATATTTATTATAGTATGATTAGATCTGTTGTGATGAATTGTCAAGTGGAATATCCATGATAGTTCAGGGATTAGACAGAATGCACAATTTGCAAAAAAAGTGTCTTTATTATCTACAATCTCCTCCAAATGAGGTAGAGTTCCTTCCTTTTATAGAAGAAGGAGGTATTTGTAGAGAGTGACTGAGAGGGAATCCTTTATTTAATGATATAAAATGTATATCATATCTTTCTTTTATGATATAAAGGGTTGAGGATTGTGAGTGAGAGTGAGGTGGAGTTCCTTCCTTTTATATCATAAATATTTTTTGTCCCATTCCCTCTCAATCACTCTCTACCTCTATCTTTCTTTCCCTCCCTCTATCTCTCTTCTTATACCTCCGCTCTCTCTCTTTACCTTTCTCCCTCTCACTTCCCCTCTCTCTTTACCTTTCTCCCTTTAAATTTTAAAAGCCCAAAATACATATATTTTATATTCAGAACAATACAGTGAAATATCTTCATAATATCGTTTCTCCTAAAAGAAATATCATCTAAATATAGTAATAATAAATATTTCTTAAAATTAAATCAAATCACATTACATTTAACAAATTAATTAATTAATTATGAGAGAAAAAAAAAAAGAGTTATAATAAAAATAATCGATAGAGATGATGAATTAACATTTACTTGAAGTGAGTAAAATGTCACCATAAAATCTAATCTCCATGTGTGATAGTGAATAAATGAATTAGAAATAAAAATAAATACTGTGAATCAAAGAATTTTCTTCCTTCTCTAAAAAAGCAGTTTCCTAAGAGCACTTTCTTGATTTTTAAATAAAAACAACACGTATAAATAACTATTCACTTTTGAAGATTGTAATAGATCTACATAATGTATAAATAAATTTTCATTTTTGAAGATTGAAATAGATTGAAATAATTCTTAACAAGATGGAAAAATTGTTAACAGAAGGAAAGATTTGGTATACAGGGTTACTGGCCCCGAACCAGATGCCATAGTTTTGATTTTTAGTTAAACAATTTTGATTTTTAGTTAAATAGTTTTGATTTTTAAATGCTTGTTTCAGTTGAAAGTTGCCTAAAAAATGGTTGACCTGTCCACCATAGTTGGGTTTGTCCACTATGTCTTGTTGGCTCCCCGTTAATGGCGGTGTAGAAGGTCAATGCTCCCTGTGTGTTTCGTGGCATGCGCTTAAATCTAGTGATGTGTCTTTTTACTAACACCTGCGGGTTTTGGTGTAACGACAATCATGACTCCAACAAGTGCTATTGGATCCAAAGGTCTCTAGTTCAAAACACATTGGGCCCCCTTTAGGGGGGAGATTTTTGGCTCCCCATTAATGGCAGTGTAGAAGGTCAACGATCCTCGTGTGTTTCATGGCATGTGTTTAAATCTAGCGATGTGTCTGTTTACTAACACTTGCGGGTTTTGGTGCAACGGAAATCATGACTCCAACATGCCGAACTATCAATCCACCAAGGGAACATGCTCACCATCTACCTATACTCTAACATTTTCATGAAAAATAAAATTGAAACCTGAGCTTCTTGAGAGAAAGAATCATGTAAAGGTGAGAGTGAACTTAAAATCTGGTAAGGAGTGGGGGAAATCCACTTAGGATTTGGTTAAGAATGACGTAGCTAGCTAGTGGAATATAGTGAAAAATCATTCCGAGGGAGAATTAATTTAAGAAAGCCAACATATTGTCTCATCTCCCGGAGAGAAGAAAATACGCAAAAAAAGAAGTTAAAAATAAAAAATACCAATATCTAAACAGTAAAACAAAAACCCATAAAACAAAAACCCAAAACCCAAAAAAAGACTACAAGTAAGAAGAGGAAAATATTGTTAGACATTGGTAAAGCATCCATAAAATAAAGAAAAAGAAGAAATGAATAATGAGAAAGGACAAATCAACCAGGTGCAATGCTAAATCAACCCACTACCCAAGATGCTCTGCCCTTTAGCAGCATTCTACTTTACTGAGCTAAGCCCAACTCAACAACCCACTAGATTTTATGTCTTGCTTTGTATAGGCATTCTACTCTACTACACTCAGTTTGAATGCAAAAGGTATCATCGGTATACAAGATTGAAGAACATATGTGCTTTCTTGAATAGGGATAATAGAGATAAGAACACATGTACTTTCATGAATAGAAATAATTATTATATATAATTACAAGGAATAGAGGTAATCATTATATATACCATTCATGAATAAAGGGTGTTCATAGAAATCGAATCTGATGGCCTCCTTTACAAAAATCCCATCACATGTCCCTGATCACTACAAGGATTGAACCACCACGTCCCCTCGCTGGTTCTTCAAATGATGGTTCCTCTCTATGTGCTTCACTCCAGCACATATGCAGAGTCGGTCAAGCCCCCTTAAAATTCGATGGAATCCATGAGGGTTAGAATATTGGAGGGTCAAATGGCCCTAGCATGCACCTTTTACTGGTCGAAGGGTTAAGGATTCCTTCACAATGTCAATTCACTTTGTTTTTCATAGTATCGATGACTTACTGCAATTTATGATGGGGACCACCCGGTTAGGATTTGTACCCATAGCTCCAGAACTCCCATCCCATGCTTGATCACTTGGATTAAATGAGCCACCATGCTCGCACTCCATGTAATCCTACTCTGCATCGTGCACTTTACAGAACACATCATAGTTGTTTTAAGCACTTTCAATTCATACCGTCCATGCTCTTTTACTCACATAAATGTATGTTTTAAATGCTTTCTCCTCTGGTGCCCACACTGTTGAGCTCGCTGATGGTCATTTTCAAGTTCAGAGTGTCGTTTTCCCCTAATGTGGCACTGATTTCAAATTTGTTAAAGTCCGTTAACATTTATTTCATGTTAGCATTGAAATTAGAAATTTCAGTTCCATATATAGTAAAAAGTCATTAATCAAAACAAAAATAAGAATTTTCCAATTAGAGATATGGTAAAATTCATTAACAATTAATTTAATGTTTAAAACAGTAAAATTTGTTAATCATCTTTTTTAAATTAACAGCTTAAGTATACATTTGAGATTAACAATATTGGAGGTTGGTTTGCAAAAAGCAACAATGCATCTCTAGTATGGAACACTTTACTTTTTAGCCTTTATATTAAATATATTAATCACTTGCTTAAATAATATAGATATTTCTTATCATTTAATATTGAATAGATGACTATATAGATATATATTTATATATATAGTTATTTAATATAATAATATCTTTTCACTTTAAAAGAGGTTTCCACCTCAAAATATTTGATATCTCTCGATGCTCCATAGATCTAACATTGTGGTAGATCTAGGTTGCTTTAATTTCTCCCTTAAGATCATGGGGGCATCACTGAAAAACAAATATTAAATCACGTGTGTTCATATTGGTGCATTAAAAATCGAAAAAACACAAAAAATTATATTGGGGTTATGATGAGGGCCTTAAGGGTGTTAATATACCATAGAACAATACATATAACCTAAGGTATTTTCTATAAAAAAAATTGGCCAAGCGGAGGGAAAAATATGAGGCTACACATCATAGGCGGATGGAAAGAGTGGGAAAGGTTTCATTTTGGAGTTGAGCCTCTTTGCAACCCACCTGCAACCCTAAGCCTTTATTCTATTGAACCCTAAGAGGAGTTGTGTTTCTGAGTTTGAACCAGACATGACCAGTCCTCAATCCTCACTCTCCCTCTTGCTTATTTGAAGCCATGTCCAACTACCCACTTAAACTAATTCTCTCTAACGAACACATCAACTACGCCATAGTAGCGCGCTTCTCCAACTGCAGTGAGCACATGAGTGAGACCCACCAACAACTTAAGTTACAGAAACCACAGATACCTAGTAAGTAGGTTGGAATGCTTGGATGGAAGGATACTACTATGAAAGGAAGGCAAGGCGGCCTTTTGTCACTATCGATTGATCCAGAAAATCAAGATGAGGTGGGGATGATGAATGAAATGGATACTCAGTAACAGAAAGAGATACAGAAGGAGATGTGTTGCCATACCGGGTGGGTAGTGAGATTCATCGAGTTTAGTTTTGTCTGACCACATTTCTACCTTTCTAGCTTGAGTGACACCTACTGCTTTCGTTTGAATCTCTGAGCATGATTTCTTGGTTATACAACCAAGCTACCTTATTTTCACCCACCTAGCTACTCTCTCATTCTCATTCCGGAGGGAGTCCATAACCTAAAATTAATGTGTTTTGTCCAGCTATGGTAACCTTCATGATCAAGAATTCAAAAAATGACGGGTTCTACAAACACCCAACACAAACAGAAGAAGAGGTGAGGAGTTGGTTTGTGGAGTGAAGCAAGCAGTATTAGCAGTTGATTTAGATGAGTTGGCTTGTGGAGTGCAACAAGCGGTATTAGCAGTTGATTCAGAGGAGTCGGCTTGTGGAGTGCAACAAGTGGTATTAACAGTAGATTCAAAGTCTTTTTTATCATAGTGTTGTATTAGATTTTGCCTAGAAAATATCTATAATGTACAGGTGCATCCTTAAATAAATCTCTTGGCTCCTTCACAAACATGCTCACAATTTCTACTTCTTTTAAGAAAAATTGATAGACTTGAGACTTGAAAATTTTGGCTTCTTCAATTTTGATTTTGACTTTGCAAAACATTCTCATAACATTCTTCATGTAGCTTGAACTTCAAAAATTTGGTAGCCTTTGATAGTGGTCTCAAAATAGGATTGATGCCCAACATAGATCTTGAACTAATTCATAGGACTAGATTTTTTGGAGATTATCTGTCTAGCGCTTATGCATAGAACCATACACAAAATTCAAACTATAGAAAAAGGGTTTTACTCCTTTATAGGATTGATATATTTGCCAATATGAGGGCCTTAAGTGCCTTGCGAAACTAGAACAATCCATTCTTAATAATTTCACTGATCAATAATGTACATACCAAAGTCTGTGTAGATGTTCATAAATTTGGTGATTTTGAAGATGCAGACCTGGGGGCACCGTTTTGCTTTTCGCTCCAATGTGAAGAGATGTGGATTCTATTATTCTGCTAGATAATTCCTTTGACTCTTCACAAATGTGGTCCTTACACCTTTACTCCAATAAATAAGGTTTGCAGTATTGATTGTAGAGATAAGAGGACTCTGTTGATTTATGCTTTTGATTATTCAGGACTTGAGGAAATTGGTTTGAAAAATAGAAATACTTTTGTTCCTCTAGAGAAACAAATTCATCATCGAGGACTTCATAACTTGTGTAATGTTTATTCTCATTATCAGAAATGCCAATGCTTAGTGTAAAATCCATATTGTTGTCATATTTGGAGGAAAGTCTCTTGTCATCGGACGGATCTTCTATCCTCAATTCTTGTGACAAGTCTAGGGAGGTTATTCCAACACTTTTATAACATGACATAGTCTCAAAACCCTCATGATGGATGCTTGTGAAGGGCTAAAAATCAAACTTCCCCTCTTCTTCATGATCACCAAACATCGATGGTCCATGCAAGTAGCGTATAGGAGTTGCCTCTGCCCAACCTGAAATATATGGTTTAATGATTGATCCATACTAATGAGAGGATCATTATGAGTGTCCAGGCTTATGTTTCATTATTATGACTACCATGTACATTAGCCATAAGAGAAGGGAATGTTCTTGTTTTTATTTTTGACCATAAATCCCATGCTAAATTCATCTCAAAACTGCTACTACTTTGTTTATATGTATATGCAACATTGTTTCCTATGAGGTAGCTAATAAAAACATCACCAACATGATCCCAATCCTCACTAGAAAGAGTGACACATGTATCATTTGAAGGTGGTGTGGTAATTCCATCACATTTTAAATGTTGGTACTCATTTATGTGTTAAGAAATCACTTTAGATGCTAAAATGACCCTCCTTCCTGTCAATGTTGCCATAAGTTTGTTCATGTTACAAATATCTAGTGTTTTCATATTCAAATTTTGAGCATAATCCCTCTTCCATAGACACTCCACTTTCATCCCCAACAATGTTATTATTTCCTTCAAAAAGGCCTTGGAGGCCTTCCTCTTGTAGGGTTGTCAACAACTCTTAATATGTACCATCAAATTTCTGAACCTTGGGTGGAAATGCTTGAGGGAGATTTCAACTAGAGATTTGAGAGAATGTATGCTCTTTGGGATACATGAATGCTTCAGCTAGCCACCATGCCCTTGTCCTAAAGAAAGCATAAATAACCTTATCATGTAATCTTCATGTCTTTCCATCAATTCACATATATGCTTCATAAATGCTAGGAGATGTGGGGCAGTAGAAAAAGAGTTCCCCTAAAACTGTGGAAGGTCCTTGCTATAGCTAGGAGGACAAGTTTTTTGTGTGACAACCTATTATTCTATGATGCATGGAAATAAAATATGCCCAGAAACTTAAGCTATGTATGAACTCATCACATCAAACTCCTATTCTATAATATCTCATACTTCCACCAAAATTTCATTACAAAGGTGAAATATTTATAGTGAAACCTAAAACTACCTTGAGCGACGTATAAGATATTCCTGAAATAAATTTTGGATGGAAACTTCAACCATAATTGCACCTAGAGAAGTGAGGTGATCTTACATTCCAGTTGGAAATCCCATAGAGAAGGAAGCCACCTCTATCACTTTGAAATGAGATCTTCTAAATCGTCAATATAAAGTTGAAAGAGCATGGGACCTGGGTGACAATGGTCATATTTTCTTTAACATGTATGTTTCTATGTATTCCATTTGTTTCTTTGCCTTGATACTAAATAATTTAGTATGTATGATTTATATATGTTAATTTTATTGGTTTTTGTGGGATGGTAGTGGCACACCAACTTGGGTTTTTCTCACAGACACCAGCAAAGGGAGAATGTAAAGATAAGCAGGAGAAAATCATAGTTGCTAGAGCATTTAAAAAGCATAGGTCAAATGAGATAACATTGTCCCAATAGTTGAAACAACAACACTCAACATCCAAGAGAAATATGCTCACCCAGAGAGAGAGAGAGTAGTATCCATTTTGTTGAACACCAACATTATGAACCCTGGGCTGGAGGAACGTCACAATGGGGTTCTTTTGATTTTCCCGTAGAATTTTGTTCGAGCTTCAGTTCTAGTCACAATCATCATTTTTAGTAGCAGTTGCATCGTCCTGCTCTACCATCATCTTGGTCTAGGATTTTTCCCCTAATTAGGTATATTTTTCCATAGAGTAATATACCAAGCTCTCTTTATGATTCAACTTCATCTGCCTCTATCTCAAGGGAAGCTATTTCATCTAATCAATCTCCTGTTGGTGACTGTGTTGGCGGCTATGTGGGAGCTCTTTGCATGAGTGATTGTCATTAGCATTGTCTAGGGAAGCTATTGTAGCAAACTTCACTGCCCAATAGAAATACTTTAGCTTTTGATTCTTCCACCTATTTTATTTTCTTAATTATTTAAAAACTCTTTGGTTGGAATTTAGTCTTCATATCACTTTTCCTCTCATTGCCTAAAATCTCAGCAATTTTACCCCAGGGAAACCTCCCTTGAGCCAGGGAGAGGTAGCTTAAAGTGTAAAGGAGAGAGGGTTACGTGAGAGTGGTCTCCCTCTTAGTTACATGAAATATTTTCTTGATATTTAGGACATTATGAAAAATAATGAGGGTTTATCTGATAAGAAGCTCTAATGAAAGTGTTTCAACAATGCAATTTTGGCGCGATCTATTTTATTTTTAGATAATTGTATCAATGTAAACAATTTTGCCTCGCTAATCACTTTTAAAATATGTATGGTGATTGGATTAGCACCCGTTAATTCTTCATTGATTTCAAACCGTACGTATATGATGTCAAATGAGGGCTCTTTTCAACCCTTGATAGGTCTCTTGAAACCTTTACTTCTAAGATAAGTCTCTATCCTTGTAAGAATTCTAGTAACTATAATGACTACTAGAAATAATTTATTGGAATTTTAATATATCCTCTCTCATGGTTGTTTAAATATTTCTCTAATACTTTAGATTTACAGAAAAAATGATCAATTATAGGTCTTTAATCCTCGCTTTCATTGTGCCACTCTGATTCCTTCAATAGGCCAGAGTTAACCTCTAATTCCTTGTGCTCTATCTCTAGTTGTAGGGTAAAATTCGTAGCACAATTATTATATTTAGTTATGTTTAAAAAATGATTGTGATGTCGGCTTTAAATAATCTGATATCTCATGAGGGTAATTCTTGTGATTTTTAAGGCAAGATATAATCTACGACATGATAAATATGGATTTTAGATAGATATGGAGGTTCATAGATAATTTTTTGGTCTCTTGTTTACTAGCACGAAATAAACAAACACAGATTCTTTCAGGCACGAAGACAAGGAATAATTCATTTCAGAAATATTCATTTGTTAATATGGAACAAAAGTGCAAAGAATATACATAGATGAATCAAATTTCTGTTTATATACCTACATCAGACCTCGGTAATATGTTGTTCATCTCAATTATTGTATTTGGCAATTGGGAGATATGGTCATGTCATGACAAGCATGAATTCTGAGAGAAGTGGCATGAACTTCCAGTATTTCACTAAGGCTAATATTGTGTCTACTGTCGAGACATGATTTTAGAATGATTGTCGCACAAACACTTGGACTCACTAGTCTCCATGAAAAGCATAGTTGGAATACTTTCGAGACGTGATTTTAGCATGCTTGTCACTAGTGTTGGAAAGGTGATGGGAAACTTTGATCTTCAGTATGGGGTACTACATAAATTGTATGCTAGGTTTGGAGATATTTTCCTATTCCAGCAAGAGTATTATGTTGAGAGAGCCTTTCTAGAGGATTTGCTAGTCATGTTTCATAGTAAGTGTTCTATTTTGGAATCTCCAAATGTAGAGTCAGGGTTTCTAAGGCAACATCACACATGCTTGCATTAGAAATATGTTGCTATCAATAAGGAGTGGCTTTAACATTCTAGATCTTCAGTGATCAGATAGAGACGATAGTTAGAGCTGCTGCTAGGCTTGAAATAAACCTAGTTTGTGCTGATTGAGATGCTAGTCACATGATTTTGTTTTCCATTTTTCAGGCGTAATGAGGAAAGTACCTTTAGTATGAACAAATTGGTATGGCATCAAATTTTTGAAGAGAATCAAAACAACATTGGATGTAGTCTTTATAACAACAAAATTCATCCTATGCATGAAGGTTATGTAATCCTACACTTAGGATACACCTTAAGACAATAAAATTCGGAGATTCATATTTGGTGATCTAAATCATAAAGGGAGAATTATTTGTTTGAAGAAAATATTGAACCCTAATTCATAAGGTGGAACCTATTTCATTTCTAGATTGACTACCAATGAACCAATAATAAATCATCCAAATTTAGGTGCATATTCATGGTACAAATGATTTGTGTTTAATCTAGTTTTGGTAGCTTCTACTAATGAAAAATTACACATAGTCAATCTCTTCTTTTGTAGAGGTAAAAATATCAACTGAAAGCTTAAATATGTCCACTGTTTAAGTTCTAAGAAAGCCCTAGCTTCCAATCACATCTATAGTGGTACCTAATTTTGTTCAAGAATCAATCAAATTTGAATGAACAATGGTCCTCAATGCATTGATTCATTATCTTCAATCATAAATTCTTTAGTGACTTTTATTATTTCCATCACAGTTATAAGATTCCCATAATTTGTTTCTAGCCATGCTTGAGTTGTGCATCAACAAATTTGTGAGTGGAGACAAGGAAAGGTGGTCCAACAAAAACCCCAAAGTTGAAACTTTTTGGGTTTGAGGAGAGTTTGTAACCTGTTAGGGGGAATTCTACCAAACATGAGTTGTAATTTCTAAATTGTTTGGCTAGTTGAATTGTAGTAAGCAGATTATTTTTTGTAGAACTGAAAACCCTTCATTTGTTGATCTCGAATTATTGAGAAAATGACTCAAATTGATGAGTTATTAGAGTTACTAAATAATATAATACTCTCTACTTTCAACAACACAAACACACTCCTTAAAGCAACTTCTGCTAGACAATAATTTGTGGCCATCTTTGAAACAATATTAGATAGCACTTTCTTTTTCACATAAGACATCAATTTATAACTATATTTGTAATTATTCTAAGAACTATTTCAAGTTAAGTTCTAAATTTTCTAGTTAATCTTAAACAACCATTCATCAAAATAATTTGGCTTCTCCTACCATTTGTTTGAGATCTTCCTTAAAAAATCATATTCCTAGAATAATACTTATTCCTAGAGTATATTTAACTATTGGATACTATCTACTTACATGTTTCAGCTCTGTTTTTTCACTCTCAGTCACCTTAAAAGAAAAAAGGTTTGAAACCTAATATTTAAACATTATGGAAAATTTACATTATTCATCTGCAAGGAATATGAAAAGCGATAAATGAACTTGAATTGTCTTTGTGAATCCCAAAGGCCTCCTAAAAAAATAAAAATCAAAAGCTAAAAGTCACATAATATTATATTATATTTGAATCTCTATATCTGGTTAAGACTTGTCCTTCCATTTATGCCTTCTCGACACTTTTCTTATCTAGCACTATATGTAAAAATTAAGCATTTTGAAGAGTCGAAGAACAAAGAAGAAACTGAATGTCTTCAATATAAAATTTCAGGCACATTTATCTCATACACCTTTACTTTTGAACATTGAAAATGGTGGAGGCTCTCTTACAGGTTTTTGAGTTTCCAAATTATTTGATTGAGGAGATGTTGACATGTGTGCCAGCAGAATATATCTAGAAACTCGACACCCTCCACGAGGAATGGAACAAATTTCCATGGTTGATCACAGGTGATGTGGACAATAATCAGGATTTCTGGTCACACTCCACCCACTCAGGAAAATTGCAGAGCAGCCCTCTATCCCTTCCCTTCATGAATTTTTATCAAGAAGATAAAAAGAAAATTACTACTCCCTTTAGTTACCTGGCATCAACCAAAGGCTTGTTCTTGTTTCAAAGAAATGTCAGCCGCTCCAAATATAGTTTTAAATTTTGGAGAAAGCATTGATCTTAGCATGTGAAGATTCAAAAATATTTGAGAACTTTCAATTACACCATCAAATTTTCAAAAATTTCTCTTTTTCAAATTTGGATTTTGAAATATTTTAGAAATCCAAAGTATTCAAAGTTTCTTTTTTCTTGATACAAATTTTGAAATATGTCAAAAATGTTTAGTACACCATAGGAGTTAAACTTCCTTCAAATAGTTATCTGAGCATCATCGCTGGCTAAGACTTGGTTTCCATAGGAGCTACAATAATGCTACAATAATTTTCCCCATCGGAACTGTCGAAAGTGGAATTTGGCCCTAGTTGCCAATTTTAATAGGTATTTACATGGTTAAAACAATTTCAAGATGCACATATGTTTCGCCTATCTAACTTAATAATGGGCATTTTTAGAAAAGCATTTAAAATTCTGGTTACAAATCATGTTAAGATTATGAATTAAAAATAGTTGTACAATGGTTTTTCGAGTTCTGGTGCAGCAATAAATCAACTCTCAAATTTGTTTAGTAATATGTTTTATTTCTGGTTTCGGTTCCATTTGAGGAATCCACCGATAGTGCATTTTGAATCAATGTGTTTCACCCAAATAATAATATTTGTTCATGTTTTTTGGAGCTTTGAATTGAAATTTCATACTTTGCTTCCTTGCTCCTTTTTTATAATAACCAATATGCTTGTGGAATTTTACGTACTTTTTCATTTATTTATGTGCAAAAACAGATGGAGTTTTTTTTAATAAAATTGCTACCGATGAAGAAAATTCTATCATTGGTGTGGTCAAGTGTCGAGAAGGTTGTACATTTGCTAAAATTCATGATGAAATTGTGGATGATGAAATCCTTGGATACCCTTTTGATTTTATCGAAGATGGAATAGGTTTAAATCCAAAGCAAGAGAAAAAATGGAAACTTTGTACAACACTTGTAGGCATCAAGAGGAAACTATGCACATTTTATGTGGATGGAGAGTGTTCAAATGTAGTGAAATCAATACCAATCTTTCAAAACATTGAAGTGAATGTGGAGGGACCTATGCATAAACAACCAAGAGTTGAAAATATGTCTTTGTCAGTGGAACAAGCCATAGTTGTTGATCCTAGTGTATTGGCATCTTGTGAAAAAAGAAGTTAAAAATTTATTGGAAGAGTTTATCAATGAGAAAATTATTCTCAAAGTATATTTAGAAAAGGGAGAATCTAAAGTAAAGATCCATTGTCAAATTTGTGGCACTGATTATGGAATAGGTGATGTATCATTGGCATCACGAACAACATGCAACTTCAAAAACCATCATATGGAAGTACGGACCCATCAACAATGCCTACCAATGCCAAGTGGTAGTGAAATTCCTTCACGTAATGAAGTACAATGGAAAATGATCATTGGAGATCCATTTCATACTGATCAAGCAATCAAACTTCTAGATGATTTCAACAAGAGACAAGAGCCTAATTTATTGAAGGTGGTGGAAGCAACACTTGCGAACTATAAGGACATGAAACAAGTGAGAGTGGAATGTACACGATGCAATAAATGGTTTTGTTTAGTGCCGCAAGTGGTAATATTGTCGGTTCTCTAAATGAACACATGAAATCAAAGAAGCACACTGATACTACTACAAATGAGGGTTTACATGAGAAGATTGGGTTGAGGAGTGGCATGGTTGGGAGACCCAGAAATCCTACGAATGACAATTCCCAACAAAGTTTGACTAGATTGTTGGTCCCATTATCACCATCAGTATTACATAGGGGTTCTACAAGTGCAAATCCTTCTACTTTAGGTATGTTAATTAACAACTTAGACTAAACTTGAAGATGAATTTGTATATTATTTTATTTATCTTCAAATTTATTTGTTTGTTGTCATCTTATTACAACTCAATTATCTCCCTCGTTACTACAATGTTGGGGGTATTGGTATCCTTATATTGATAGAAATGGGGAGAGATTGGAAACAAAGGTCCTAATGGATGATCAGAGGGGTGGAAAATTATGGGCCATAGAGAAGCATACCAAGATCATGTTATGTTATGTCGGTATTGAATGTTGTATTGATGGTACATATAGGCATATTCATTGCAAGAGGGATTCTGAAATAGGGATCCCATCTGATTCATTAACATGCAACTTTTGTAAGTTGGTTGCAGAATGCGATGACTTTAGGATGTTATTATATCATGAATCAATGTGCACCAATAAAAGAAGTGAATGAGATATAGGAAAAGGTAGAAGACTCGACTATTTGACTCACAATGAACTGAAGAATGTTGCAAGGGTTACAAATGCTAACCATAGATCAACAATGTGATCTCTTTGGTGGGAGAGGACAAAGGTTGCTACACTCTCTATTAGAACAAGATCCCTAAAGGAGAATTTGTTTGAATCAACAGAAAGGAAGGATCTCTTTAGGTTTTGTAAGGATTTGCATGAGGCACATAAGCAAGGAAAATTACAAGAAAAAGATGCAGTTTGGGAAATTTGTCAAGGATATTTTTCATAACTTGATAGATGCAAAAGCAAGGAGAAGATATAGTACATCCACAAAATCCCTTTATGAGATGATCAATTTATGGGGAGGCCCTAGATTACATAGCTTTATTAGCTTGAATCTAGATGGTCCTTCAATATCGATTACTTTAGGGCAGGTTAGAAAGTCATTAACATATATCCCAAGGGAGCACAAGCATATTTTTGAGGCAGTCAAAAAAGTTTATGCTTCTTATAAAGCCAAGCATGGTATAGATGGCCCAATTCCTGTATTGCTCACTGAAGATGAAACAATTGTGAAAAAAAAATGTTAGGTGGGTAGCAAAAAGTGATACACTAGTGGGGTTTTGTGGTACTAGAGAAGAACATCAATGCCAATCACATTTCTTGTTGACAGTTGGTGACAGAGTTGTAGGCTGTGAGATTATAATAGATTCTTTTAAGAACAATGTTATGGGCCATTATTCACATGTTAATATTTTAAAACCTTTACATGAAAGGCTTCCTCATTTGGTTATGGTTGTTCATCCAACACGTAATAGGTTCAATGCAAATTTTGTTTATCAATAATAGGAAAAGGTAGAATCTATGTGGAAGAAACACATGGAAAATAATTTGGGACCTATTGTTGGTCATTCCTCAGATGGGGATAGTAGAAGAAGACAACTTATGTTGAAGGATTATTCTTCAACATTAGGTCCTCGATATCAAATTCCTTAGGAAGGGTGGAGGCTAACCAGGTTGTACAATGGTTGTAATGTAAGAAGATTGCATGACAAAGATTACATCCACAACGAAAGAAAGCTAGTAAATCCTTTGTTTTGTGGTCAACAAGATTTGGTTTTAGGAAATGTTTACATAAGCTTTGGTCATGTCAGAATGGTTTATCACACTTTCAAAGTGGACATTCACAAGCTTAAAGGTGAAGATATAGAGAGGATGGATCGACAAAATTGGGGATCCGCACAACACATTTCTTCAAGGCATGTTCAGAGTTGTTTGAAAGAGTTGAGAAGTACACCAAGTGGAAAGTTAGAGAGGGCACTAGCTACAGAGACTTATCTAATTATTGTTGCTAACTACATTGATATATTTATGTCTCATAGTTTGAGCCTTTTGGAAAGGGTACGAAATGGTTCATGAGTTCATCATTTCTTCACATTATGGTTACGTTGGGCAAAAAAACAATCTCATACTAATGTCAATGTAAATTTCATCAGCAAAGAATCATATCAAGACGTTAAAATTTCTTGCCATTTTTCAATTATGTTGATGAGATTGTTTCAAGAACATTACTATAACTTTCCATGCGTTTTGCACTTGACTAGGTCAGATGTATGTGAGAACATCTTTAGTAAATTTTTTGGGATGGTTGGAGTGGAGAGGGCCTATGATTTCACTAACTTGCTTCATGTTGTTGGAATCCTTAATAGATATGTTTAAGAAGAACCAAATCCCCAAGGGCTTTATTTTAATAAATGCCATAAGAAGAAAGAAAGAATTTGGAATAGATTGCACCAAGAAATAATACAAAATATTGTTCAAGTCATCCAACCCCAAAAGAAACAACTATTGGAGCTCATTTATTCACTACATAAAAGCACTCAAATTCCTCCTCAAAGAACACAATTCAAATCACACACACATAACATCTTATATTCATCTATGTAAAGGCGACAAAAGAAAATATGATCGAAGTTGACCAAGATGGTATAGCATTTGGCCAAGCTCTTATTCTCTCTTTGTTTAAGCTTTCACATGCAGAAGAGGAAGAAATTTTATGTGAATACTTTTGTGGAAGGCAAAATGAATTTCTATGGAGGAATAGGAGGTTGAAATTTGGCCTAGTCATCTAGAGTTGATTGAAATCTTCTCAAAAGCAATTTGGTTGTTTTAAGGGTAGTTTGGCCAGGTTTGACCTCTGTTTGATTACTAGTCAATTTGATTTTATTTTGAATAGAAATATAAAATTGCATCTCTTGTTGAATTCAATAATTTCTCTAAGAAAAGGTTGTTGGATTTTTAGCTGACTCTTCATGATCCTGCTGTAATTATTGTTTTACTATTATTCCCTATGTATAATTGATTAATGGTGAATGTGATATAAGATGAATTGGTTAATGAAACGTTAGAAAGTAATTATAATTCTAGGAAATCATGAAAATTCTACATGATATCAACGCCAATTTAAAGAGAATCCTTTAAAGGTGTAACCCTAATCAAGTCATGGATGGCTTTTGATGAACTTTGTATGAATCATTCTAAGGAGAATAGGGACCAAGATTATTATTTGAGACACAACTTGACCATATCTGAGTCAAATTTTAACTTGTGTTATGGCCTCAGTAGCCCTCTAGTGACCCTATTGAGAGGCATCAAGCCCTGGTATGAATTTAGAGACTATATAAAGAATGAATTTGTAAAGAAAATCAACCTTTGTCTAAGAAAATATTGACCTAAACTTTGTCATGGTTAGGGTAGTCCTAAGTCCACTTTTGGAGGTTGCCTTGAAGGTTAGTTTGAGCTTATATAGGAAAAATATGGTGTCGACCTTAACGTTTCTCTTGTGAAATCCTGGACAAGATTTTGAAATCATTTGATGTATAATTTAAATTTGATTTGTAAGGTCACTATACCCATTTTTTGTACCATATAATTCATATTGGTATTTCTAGTAATGACATCATCACAATTTTGAATATGGAAGTTTGATAAGGCATAAAGGCAAGATATAACTTGTTAAGTAGGATGAACGAAGTATGTTCCATACACTTGTGAATTGTGATATGTTGAATTTAAATTATTGTACGAACATGTGTAGAGATACTTCCATATGTGTTCAGAAGATTGTTGTATACCTTGTACTATTGTGGAAATATCTTGTATCACTGAGGTGGCATTGCTTGATGTTACAAATTGAATCAAAGGAGAAAAGTTTCTTCACCTATAAAGAAACAAATTCCAATTAACACGACAAAAGTTTGTATTTGGAAGTCCTAATTTTTTTTTCGGCCACAACACTCCTTATAATTTTCATACCTTTTTTGGGGACCCTCCATGTAAATCATGGTCAAACGAATTATTTAATGCTTTAATTTTGTGATATTTAATCTTTTATTATATTTCCATTTTGATTGCTCCATTGCATGTGTTTTGTTGCAATTTTCCAACGATTAATATTTTGTTTCATTATGAATTACAATTTGGAATATATCCTTAATAACAGTTTGGTTGAATTTTGTTTCCTCTGTGTAAAATTTCTAAATTTATATTTTATTATATTTTT
>APFE030438555.1:0-24976 GCA_000404065.3 Pinus taeda
CGTAGGTTAGTTGTGGAAAGCATATAACACAACCCAACACCCTTAGCCGAGAATCCCATTTCGGGAATAAAATTTCCTTGTGCGTTTCATCAATTTTGGGCATGCCTGCTATTTTTCCTTCGGATTTCTAGCAGTTCAAGAAGTTTGAGACCTTCTTAAAAATTTAATTATATTCAATTTGTAATTCTACGATTTGATTTCCAATATTATCACTCATTTCACAATGGGAATTCCATTGCAAAATCTTTTGGCATAGTAGTTCTTTCTGTTGCAAGAGCTGGGAATTGAGAGCAAGTGTCTCTGTGATAAACTTGCCAATTTTGGGATCATCTTTGTGCAGTTCTATTATACCTTGTAACTACTTTTCTTTACTAACCAAACTGCTTTGATGTGCCAATTGCATTTGCTGGAAGTCTTGTTGAAGTTTTACGAACTGTGTTTCCGCTTGTTGATTGATGCTAACTTGTTGTACCTGTTGTTCCAAAAAAAATCCTATCTTCCTTTTCTTTAAGTAATAATTGAACTTCTACTGCCTTATCAATAGTTGCTGAAGCGTAAACACCTGCTACTTGTGAAAGCCTAGTAATATTTGCTGACGGGTCTGTAGAGGGGTCTTTCCAAGGAACATCCAGAGGTTCATCCGCGGGAGCGAGCACAAAATCCAATTTTTGTTTCTTTCTTTGCCTTTTGACGACAGCTTTATGTTGAGTGCTATAAAACACATCTAGACGAGGAATATCCTATATTCTTAGTACAATCTCAGATGAGGGATCAATAGGAATGTGCTCGGCTTCCTGAGTGTTGATAGCCTTTTCTATTACTATCTTCGTAGTCGTCTCTTTTGGATTTGTTGGTGGCTCTGTGCTCTGTTCTTTCGTGTTAAGTATCTTATTAAAATTCTCCCATTCCCCTTCTAAGATCAACTATGATCGGCTTTATTTGCTCTATAAGAGGAGTGGAAACCTCAACTTGCTTTTGGGACAAAATCTGTTGATCAGACTCTACTGTAGACTGAGTTGTGTCTTTTATTGACTTCTCGCTCTTACTGTGTTCACTCTTGGATTGATCACCAGAATTTTCAGATGATTCTTTTCTAGAACTTGTTTTGGACTTCTCTTTTGAATCCTCACTTATGCTAACACTGGGAGTAGGTTCTCTTATTGGTTTGATGAGTAATTGGTCCAATGGGACCTTAGATAACCTCTGTTTTCTGTAATTGTCAAAATTTTGGAGATTTTCTTGGTCAAAAAGAATTCGTGTTGTATGTTGAACCTCTTTGAAAGTGTTTTTCTGCAGGAAAACATCATCAAAGAGATCTTCTTCATGGGAAAATACTTTTATTTTAAACATCGTAGTAAAATTACTTACAACACCAAAGGGATTATATTGCCTCCCTGGAAACTTTGGTAGTTGTAAACATAATACATTATCAACTTCTTTGAAAGCCTGACCTAAGTCATGCAATGCAAATGCTCTGCATATTACAGGAAATTGGGGCCAAATGGCCTTCTTGGAATCTTTCAGTACCTTGCTCATTCCCCCACTCCACAGGTCTGATAGGCTATCTCCCTAGCCATGAGTTTGCATGGGACGTAATAAGGTAGCACATGGTGTGCAACAATGCTGCCAAACACTCTGATACAAGTGAATTGTTCTTCCCCAAACCATCTTGCCACAGATGGAATATCCACCTCAACTTCTTTGGAAAACCTTGGGGCATCTGTGTTGTAGATCTTTTTATGGATCGGGAGTATAACTCCGTGAAATTTTTTGAAGAAATGTGGCACAAAATTTGATTCCCACATGACTTTGTGATAAATTTGAATAGGAAGTGGATTTTGTACCGTCCACTTCCATCCCATAATATGTAATTTGGAAATAAAACAAATAGCATCCATAACATAGGTGCTCAAAAAGAATGGAGGGTAAACCCTCAAAGCAATGCTTCTCTTTCTTCTGTATTCTAAAATTGCAGTGGCTAATTATCTGACATGATTTGGGCCCAATTCATTATTGTGGAATTGATAACCGCATCCACTAGAGGTAACCATTCTAATAAAAACTTGTTGATGTCTGGTTTCTCAAACAGTCTACATAACGTTGCAGTGGAAAAACAGTAAGGAGAACAAAGAGAGCCAGTGGCGTACATACTGTTTTTATCCATTTTTAGTCTTTCCTCATTGTTTGACCAGTGCTTTGTGCATTAGGCCAAGTCTTCATTCTCCTTGGTGAAATTCTCGACAAATCGCTTGTTGTAGATAGCTTGGGGTTCTGGTAAGTAGTACATACGCCTCAGAATGTTTGGAGTAAATGACCCCATGACTTCCTGGCTGGCCGTCTTGAACCCTCTATCGGATATATCTACGTCATCTATAATCCATTTCACCATGTTAGTGTAGGGGAGTATCTTTGGCCTCGCCGCAATGCGATGTAGAAACGAGCATGCAAGTTCAGTTAGGGATGCTTTAGAAGAGCCGCGTCCATCTGCTGTAACTGTAACTTCCATAATTCTCAGTTGTTCATCCTCTAACAAATAATACATAGCTTCCCACATAGATTTCCCTGCGTCCTGACTACAGGTAGTTTCTATGACTAATGGGGTCATTTCTGTCTTCTCAGACGCGGGAGCCTTGCCTTTCTTCCCCATTTATTCGTGTATTATGCTCTGTGTGTTCTTCCTGAAATTTGCAAGCAGAGAGCAAAAATATGATAAAGATGATAGTTAATACAGGAATAATCAATCGAAGGACGAAAATAAGGTGATGAGAGGTCTTTAATTCTAAATCACATCAAAAGATATCAACTTGCGTCAAATAGTCCTTTACGCCGATCCTAATCATTTTTAATAAATGACCACTAATGGACTGTTATGCTAAACTTTAATGTTCATAACTTTGCATCGAATGTCAAAAAGTACTTCTCCTAGAACCCTGAGCCCTTCGAACTGTGATAAAAGTGATTTTCTTCGCAATATCGTAGATCGCTATATCGTGAAACCTGTTCTCGTTACAAACCATCATTACCTGAGCTGCTACGATATGTGATTTACGAGATGCTATCGCATTTCAAGATATTTGCGCCGTGGTATTGGAATTTGCGATGCGATAAGGTTATAAGCTTCATGATCTCGCGTTCTCGCGGATCGCATTTTCGAGGGGTAACTTCTATAAGGGATATCCGTTGTAACCTTTTGCGATGCCAGAGTAATATTTTCTAAGGCGGGTTTTTTAAGGATTTCCTTAATGCTCGTGACTTTCCATTATAAAGTTTTTGTTAGGCCTTATGGTCATGTAGCACTTTGGAGAAAAAGACAAAGAGTAAAAAGGTGTAAAGCGGTAAAGCGGACCTAGAAGCAAGAAAAAAAATACCAAAGACGAGCTCACTGTAATAGGCAGAGCCACCAGAGGTTGGAAGGTGAACAACGAAAAAAATGTTGAATGCGCAGAGAGTCTGGGGATTCATTCAGAGGTCGAGTGAAAAGCCAGAGAGCTCAATTGACAGCAGCATATTGTTGTTGGAATTGCTTGGAGGTCGAGTGATTCACAGAGGCATGTAAAGGCCAAGTAAAAGAGCTTAGAAAAGCCAGAGCAGAGGTCTGCAAGCCGAAGCCAGAGCTGAGAGCCAGAACCAGAGCCCGAGCCATAGAGCCAGAGCTAGAGTCAGAGCCACAGCCAGAGCCAAGAGCCAGAGCGAGAGCCACAGCCAGAGCTGAGAGCTAGAACCAGAGCCTAAGCCACAAAGCCAGAGCTAGAGTCAGAGCCACAGCCAGAGAAAGAGCCGCAGCCAGAGCCAAGAGCCAGAGTGAGCTCCAAAACTGAGAGCTAAGAGCCAGAACTAGAGCCTGAGCCACATAGCCAGAGCCAGAGTCAGAGCCACAACCAGAGCAAGAGCCAGAGCCAGAGCCAAGAGCTAGAGATAGAAAACCGAAGAGATCCAAGATCCAAGGGATGAGATGGTGTTCTGAGCCCAATGTTCCTGTGTAAAACATTGGATTTAAGCGTAGGCACTTGTAAAAGAACTATTGCCATAATCCCAGAGAGCCTAACCGAGTTGATTAGAGCTCAAGGAAACATAGCCCAAGATATCAGGGTGAACTCCATATTATATTGTTGTCTTATGTGTTTGTTTTTAGTGTTGCTCTAACTACTGTTATATGCATTCGTATATCAGTTTAAGTATCTTCCCATATTAGCACAAACAACAAATTTTAAAGTAAATAACCAGTTGAAAACAAATACAAGCATACACCCATATTTTCAAGCATTTCTTATTTCTGCATTGGTTAATCATTAAGACTTGGGAAAATTAGAAGCTTTGGAAGTGGGAGAGGTTCTTGTAAGTTAGACAAGAAGCCTAAGAGCTCCATTTCCAGATCAAAAACAGTAAGGAGAACAAAGAGAGCCAGTGGCGTACATGTGTTTTTATCCCTTTTTAGTCTTTCCTCATTGTTTGACCAGTGCTTTGTGCATTCTGCCAAGTCTTCATTCTCCTTGGCGAACTTCTCAACAAATCACTTGTTGTAGCTAGCCTGGGGTTCTGGTGAGTGGTACATATGCCTCAAATTGTTTGGAGTAAATGACCCCATGAATTTCTGGCTGGCCGTCTTGAACTCTCTGTCGGATATGTCTACGTCATCTATAATCCATTTCACCTTGTCAGTGTAGGGGAGTATATTTGGCCTCGCCGCAAAGTAGTGTAGAAAAGAGCATGCAAGTTCAGTTAGGGATGCTTCAGAAGAGCTGCTTCCATCTATTGTAACTGTAACTTCCATAATTCTTGGTTGTTCGGCCTCTAACAACTGATACATAGCTTCCCACGTAGATATCCCTGCGTCCTGACTACAGGTAGTGTTTGTGAATAATGGGGTCATTTATATCTTCTCAGACGCGGGAGCCTTGCCTTTCTTCCCCATTTCTTCGTGTATTACGCTTTGTGTGTTCTTCCTGAAAGTTGCAACAGAGAGCAAAAATATGATAAAGATGATAGTTAATATAGGAATAATCAATCGAAGGATGAAAATAAGGTGACAGGAGGTCTTTAATTTTAAATCACATCAAAAGATATCAACTTACGTCAAATAGTCCTTTACACTGATCCTAATCGTTTTTAATAAATGACCACTAATGGACCGTTATGCTAAACTTTAATGTTCATAACTTTGCATTGAACATCAAAAAGTACTTCTCCTAGAACCCTGAGCCCTTCGAACTGCGATAAAAGCTATTTTATGATTTTCTTCGCAATATCGTAGATCACTATATCGCAAAACTTGTTCTCGTTACAAACCATCGTTACTTGAGCTGCTGTGATTTGCGATTTGCGAGATGCTATCACATTTCATGATATTTTATTATGTTTCATAAGGTAGCGTCGCGGTGTTGGAATTTACAATGCGATAAGGTTATAAGCTTCATGATCTCGCATTCTCGCGGATCGCATTTTCAAGGGGTAGCTTCTATAAGGGATATCTGTTGTAACCTTTTGCGATGCGAGAGTAATCTTTTCTAAGGCGGGTTTTTTATGGTTTTCCTTAACGATCGTGACTTTCCGTTATAAAGTTTTTGTAAGGCCTTATGGTCATGTAGCACTTTTTATAAGGAACTAATAGTTTGTGAAGTTTTATGTGCTTGGAGTATGAAAAGGTAAATTTCCCTATTTTAGCAAGTTCCACTTTGACATTTTGTTTTATTCTGAAAACAAAAATGCTACATTAAATGCTAAGATTTTATTTTTTTTAGAAGGGTCCCCATTTATTAATGTTATTACTAGCATTAATAAAGAGGGGTTGTTGATAGGCACAACAATCAGCGATTCACTTGCAATTAGAACCAGTTATCTCTGATGTTTTTTTTTTAATTTTCTAAAACTTCCAAAATAGAAATGGTTTTGAAAATGAAAATTCATTGTAGAAATATAAGGTAAATAGTGCTATTTATTAATAACAACATCTTGTTCTAACTATCTTTATTCTGATTATCTTTTTCCTAGAGTTAGTCATTTTACTCACATCAGTCATTACTTGGTTGTAAAGATGAAAACAAAGACATCTCTTTAGATCAGTTTATGTCTACTCATTTGTCGTAGGTAGAGCCTCTGCTGCCAGTAGGCGTTCATAGCCTTGACAGGGTTACCTGTTACCTAGCAATGATCTAGTGTCCTACTTGAGAAGTATGCAATCTTCAAAGATAAACCATCATATACACTTATTGCTTTTTCTTTTCTTATTTCTCTTTTGATTCTTAAAGAACAATGTCTTGGTTTGGTGGCCAAAATTGACAGTGCCATTCACTTGATTTATAACTTAACTGAACAAGCTGGCTCATGATGAGATCCCTTGTCTTTTGAATGAAACAATCTGGAGCCATTGCCCTGTTTTGATATGTAGTATGGCAATGTCAATTAGTTATAATATTTATGATCATGATAAGCCGGCTCTTGATGAGACCTCTTATTCTTTAAGTTTAAAGTGCATATTTGGATTACTCTATGAATCTCACAATTTCCTCGAATGGGGGGAAGTCATTGGTTCCTTAAGAATTCTTCTGGACGACAATTGTAGAGTTTAAAAATTAGCTTTTCCGCGAAGAATCTTTGTTTTATTATTGATACCTTTTGTGACTAATGTAAGGAAAACTTCTTCTTAAGGTTGATTCTAAACCAAACATTCGATTAGTTGAAACAGAAGAACAGGTAAATTTCTCAAATAATAGCACTTGACCCTATGTTTCAAAAATGGAGATTGATTTTCATAACCACTCCCACTTATACAAGTGAAAAAACAAAATTGACATGAGACACTATTCTTTTTGTGGAAACCAAAAGTGAACATTCTCAACCTATTTTATTATCAAAAGAAAATTAAACTAGACTATTATTTACAAAAAAGTAGAAGAGATCATCTTCTATGGGAAATATTTCTTTAGGATCTGTCTGTTAACGGGTAAAGACTCTCTTTTCCCTGCTAAATCTTGTAACATGAAAGTTGATGGACCGATGAGTTCGACAATATGGAAGGGTCCAAGCCACATTCGTTGGAATTTAGTATGCTTGCCTTTCTCTTCATGGGATTATCCCATTTTAATACTAAGTCTCCAAGTTGAAAATCTTTTCTAGACACCAAGTTTGAATCAAAAGAAGCTTTTACTAATTGTTGATGATGTGCGTGGGTAATTTTGGCCTTTTCTCTTTCCTCTTCAAGCTTAAGCATCTGCAATTGTCTTAATTGCAAGGATGAGGAAGGGGTTTCTTCAATGAATTGAACTAAGGCTAAAAAAGGAATAGCTAGATTTGTTGGTAAAACCACTTATTTTCCATATACTAAATTAAAAGGAGAAGTGCTGATGGAGGTTTTCTGAGTTATTTGATCTGCCCAGAGAGCATACATTAAAGATCTATGCCAGTTTCTATGATTTTGATCAATAGTCTATTTAATGATTCTACTAAGGTTTTTGTTTGTTGATTCAGCCAACCCATTTCCTTGCGGATAATAATTAGCAGAATATTTAAGTTTAAAACCTTTTTTGAGCGCAAATTCTGTCATAGCATTACCTGAGAAATATGATGCATTATCAAACATTAAAGCAGAAGGTAAGCCAAACTTGGCGATTATGAATTGACCTATAAATTCGATGATACTCTCAGAGTTGGTTGTCTTGAGTGGAACTGCTTCTACACATTTGGTAAAGTAGTCGGTAACTGTAAGGATGTATTTATGCTGTTTAGAAGAATAAGGAACGATCTCACCTATTATATCCAATCCCCATTGTTGAAATGGTTGATCGATGTTAACTGGCTGTAATGGAAACGGTAGTTTCTTTTGTCTTTCGGCAGCAGTTTGGCAAATTTGACATCTCCTTACATAGCTATGTGCATCTTTAAATAAATTTGGCCAGTAGTAGCCTGTGCACAGGATTTTATGTTCTGTTGCATCTCCTGCGTAGCGTTCGCCTGCTAGTTCATCATGAAGTTCATGCAATACATTTTCTACTTCAAATTTCTCAAGGAATTTAAGGAGAACAGAATCATAATTCAACCTAAAGAGTACATCATTGACAATTTGATATTGTTTATCTTTTAGCCTTAGGGCTCTTTTCTTTGTGTGATTCAAATATGGAGGAGCATATCCATTTTTTAAGTAGAACATGATATCGGCATACCTTGATTCAAAGTCGTTTAGGCTTACCTCATACACTTGTACTTCACTGTCTGGAGACTGCGTTTCTGATATGTGCGATGCTCCTACCAATATCTTGCAAAAACCTTGACTTTTTACAATATTTGTTGGTTTAATTTCAACATCATATTCTTGCAGGGTTGTGACCCAATTTGCCCTCTTTTCGCCCACATCTTTCTGTACCAAAAGATTTCTTACTGCTGGAAATGGTAATATTATTTTGGTATGAGCCTTGAGAAGGAAGGGTTTGAAGTGTTTGATTACTTCGAAAATATCATAAGCCTGTTTCTCAACATCGGAGTAATTTAATTCAGTTCCTTGCAAGTTTGAACTGAAGAAGGCAATTGGGGCTTCGGATTTATCTTGATTTGCTTGTGTGAGTATGGCAGCATACGATTTCTCAGAGGCGAATGTATATAGAGTGAAAGGATTGGAAAAGTTTGGAGTTGCTAGAGATGGAGCATTTATAATTGCTTGTTTTATCAAGCTAAACACTTCATGTTCTACATGACCCCATTTGAAGAGAGAGTTTTTCTTTATCATGGCTTGGAGAGGTGACATGATTCTTGAGAAGTCAGGGACAAATCTCTTAACAAAATTTATCTGACCAAGGAAAGACTGCATTGCTTTTTTGATATGCGGTAAAGATATCTTAGAAATTTCCTTAATCCTATCTGGGTCAATATGGATTCCGGATTTGGACACCATGAATCCAAGAAGTTTTCCTTCACTTAACGCATAAAAGAAGAAGAAGAAGAAGAAGAAGATTTTTTGGGATTAAGCGAGATTCCATGTTTTTGACAACGTTGAAAGATCTATTCTAAGTCTCTGATATGATTACTGTGTTTTTTGGAATATATTGTTATGTCGTCTAAGTAAATCACCACTAACTTGTTCACTAATCCTTTAAATGCAATGTCCATGGCCCTTTGAAATGTGGCATCGACATTGATCAACCCAAATGGCATCTTTTGATACGCATAAGTACCCCATTTCGTTCTAAATGTAGTTTTCAATTGATCACCTGGGTGGACCAAGATTTGATTATACCCTGAAAATCCATCTAAAAAGGAAATTAATTCAGACCCTACGACCGATCGTAATATCTGTTCCATAAGGGGCAGTGGAAAATTATCCTTTTGGCAAGCTTTATTGAGATTTCAAAAGTCAATACAAATCCATATTTCACCGTTTTTCTTTCTGACTAGGACCAGGTTGGAGACCCATCTAGAATGCCTAACGGGAAAAATAATATTGGCTCTTAATAATTTGTTCAAGTCAGATTTAATCTGGTTTTCTAAATTAGGATGTATTTTCCTCAATTTCTGTTGAATAGGTTTTTCATCAGAGATCATCAGAATTGTATGTTGTATAATCGTAGTGTCATAGGTTTTGAGATCATCGTAATTCTAAGCAAAGACACTCTTGTATTGTTTCAGCAATCGAATGAAAGTTGAGTTTTCCTCGGATGTTAGACCATGACGTATATTGATGTTCTGTGGTTTTATGTCTATCCCCAGATTCACTAATTCATATCTCAGAGTTGAACTCTGAAGTTTTGAATTGGTGGACCATTTAAATCTGTCCTTTAAGTCATATAGGTCCTCTAACTTGACTATAGATTTTGGTATAGCATTATTGTTGTTTTCTTGTTCCAACTATTTGTCATGTTGGTCCTCATCAATTATCGATTATTGTAAGAGCCTTCTGAAGTTAGAAAACTCATAATATCAGGGTCATTATTGAAAACTCTCTAGTTGGTAATGTTGTCAAGAATGGAGGGTTTAAAGATTAATTCAACCGAGAATCTGTTTGGGCTATAGTCTCTGATGGAATAAGCTTGGAAGCTACATTAGCAAGGAGATCAGCACTAGCATTTTAGAGCCTTGGAATGGATGAATATTGAATGCTATAAAGTGTGAGGTCAGGGCTTGTACTAAAGTTTGATAGTGTTTCAAGTGTCCTGACAGACAATGTATAGTATTTCTTATCTGTTTGATAACAATATCAGAGTCTCCAAATACCTGTAGCTACTTTATATTAAGCCTGATTGCCTTGTATAACCCTTGAATTGACGCTTCATATTCAGCAATGTTGTTTGTGCAATCGAATTTGAGTCTACATGTTAACATGGTTTTTTCTCCTTTTGGACTGACTAATATACAACTTGCTCCTGCTCTATCATTAGACTTAGAACCATCAAAAAATAATTTCCAAAACAAATTTTTATTTACAAGTTTATCTACAAAATTAATGCATCTAGAAGTGTTCGTTTGAGAGAAATTTTCTATCTCAGATAAAACATAATTTTTTTAAAAAGGTGAAGTATGAGCGTTGAAATTCCCTAAGAAAGAGTCAACAAAATAGTTTCCAATTATGTTGTTACTGTATGCTACAGGCTTGTTTTATCCTTCTAACTTTGTCACTATATACTTTTGATGTCTTTCTCTTTCAACCTTGATCTGATTAGGTTTGTCGTTGTAGGGGAGCCACATATGAGACCAGTCGGTTGCAAATTAACCATGAAGCTTTTCTGACCAATCCCTGCTAAGGATTAGTACATAAAATTCAGGGGTGTCTACGAAAAGTATATCGATAACTTGACATACCTTTGGATTTGATGAAAGCCTTATGGTTACTTGATTAATTTCACTGATGATCTCGACTTGAGATCGATCCATCTGTACTATTCGTACTGCAGATTTCTGAGGTTGGACATTTAACTTTGCGCAAACTGTTTTAGGTAAAATGTTAGATGAGGCACCAGAATCCACTAGATAGTTATGTAAATTTTTATTGAAAACTTCAAAGGTAAGGAGAAATGGCGGAGTATGGGATTTTGATCTTCCCCCAATCAAAGCAATGTCATTTGGATCGACTTTATTTGAAATGCCAGTTGGAGGTCTTCCCATTTCAAGAGTAGCTTGTGAAATTACAACGGTAGGTAGAGGCGTAATAGGTACTGCATTTAGCTCTTTCAAGAGCAGTTTCTGTTGATGTTTTAATTTTCCAAGCTCATGAAAAGTAATGTTTGCCCTAGTTTTCTTCATATCCTCAACAATGTTATACTCCATTTCATCAGAGATGATAAGTGTTTTAGATGGAGTTGTTGAATCAGATTGGACTGGGTTTGTCTGAGTAGACTTTGGTGAGGATTTCTTCCCTACAATTTTTTCCTTGGAAGGCGGACTTGCATTTTTCTATTTAGCACTGGATTGTGGAGGATCAATTTGATTTCTACTTCTGGTAGCAACAGGTAATGCATCCTGATCTTCCTCGTCTGGAAGAATGAAATCCCACATTCCCTATAGCTCTACGACTTTATCATCATCGGTTTGCTCCTCATTTGAAACTTCTTCCTCTTCCCCTTCTGATTTTGTGTTTGTTATAGCATTTGGTGGTTTAGGATCAGTTGAAGGATTTCTTCTAAAGGGTTTAAAAGGTTTCTTGGAAGAGGTTTCTGCTACTTGTTTCTTTATATCAACCATTTCGTTGGACATGCTTTTCAAGACTTTTTGTAACCCTTCCAGGTCGAACGGGTCCTTTGATTATTTTTTCTTAGGATCATCTCTAAAAGAAACTTTTTAAGACTTTCTTTCATCTACAGTGTTTTTCTTTTCTACGACTAGGATATGCTTTTCTACAACTATTGCCTCTTTCATGTTTTCTGCTAACATTGGCTTAGCAGCTCTATCTATAAAGATAGTTGATTTTGATAGTAAAGCAGAAATATACCACTCATTTTGGACTTCATCGCTAGGCTTAGACGCTGTTGGTATTTTGTTCAACAATTTATTGAAGCGAGAGATGAAACCTTTAACCGGTTCCTTTGGTTCGACTTTTAAATTGGAGAGGTCATTTATTAAAGTTGTTGTTGACCTACCATCCCCAAATTTTCTTAAAAATTGATCCTGAAATGTATCTAGTTATTAATGGAGCCTGCTGGTAAAGAGAAGTACCAGGACCCTACTGCTCCTTGTAACGTATAAGGGAATATTCTTACGACTGCGTCCTCTTCTGTTACTCCCTTCAAATTAATGTATAGCATGAAATTGTTTATGTGTTCCTCAGCTAGTTGTCCATTATTAGGATTGAATTTGAGCAGCCATTTCTCAGGATGAGCTGGTAATTGTGATAAAGGTGCAGGAATTCTTATAGCTCCTGGATTGGCCCATGGCCTTGGTGGCAGATTTCCCACCATCGTTGAGGTATAGTAGGAGGAGGTGTGGCAGTAGTTAAAGGTGATTGGGTAGAGGAGGATGTTTCTCCTGTACCTATGTGAACCACGATCTGGAGTTGAGGGATGGATGAATGACCTTGTGGTGATATGGATGGGATGGTAGATGAAGATGATGATAGAACCTCACATTGAGATTCTACTGGTGTTTTCCTAGCTTTCTTACGACTCGGTAAAGGAAACTCAACTGGTGGGATTCCTAGTTTTTCTCTTTGTGCTCTAGTCAGTCGTTGAGATGGGGTCAAATCAGAAGTGACACTACCTTGGGATAACTCAGAATCTTCTTGAGATACAAAAATCCCCTATAACTTATGAATTAAAGTTTGCAACTCAGGTGGATCTGAAGAAGAATGATCTGGCTTGTTTTGGATTTCAGTAATGTGCTCTGTATTTTTCTTTTCAACTTCTGGTTCAAAGTTGGAAGAATTGCAATGCGAATGAGAAGTTGAGGGTGATGGTGAGGGAGTTTTACTGTTAGAATGGCATGAATATGTATATTTACTTGCCATTCACAGTCAGCCCCTTCTTCTAGCGCCAAATATGTTGAAGGCTCAAAAAATCGGGACTCCAACAAGGGGGATAACCACCTGGTCCGGACCTTAATGCAGCTCCTTTTCCGTTTGGAATAGTGGCTCCAACTAGGGATGTTGGGACCAATTTCCCAATCTGTTTATGATATGTGTGCTAACATAATGATGTTTTTCTTTTTGGGGTTTTATGGGGTGAATACTTGTTCTAAATCTAATCTATCTTCTAACTATCATATGCAATCTATCAGAATCAAAGAAAACATCTAACTCTAAAAATATCCGGGGAGTAACATTTACTTATGCGATCTAAAATAATTTCTAAAAGTGATTGATAATAAAGATCATTTAATCACAATAAGAAGTGAATCCATTTAAAAATGACTGTCTCGTATAAAAAGTTAGCCGAAACAATATGAGAAATATATCGCATAAGGGTCATTCACATATTCAGCATAAAGAGTAAGTCATCACCATACAAAAGTGCAATAATAATAACCTAAACATTCAAACTTTCATATATAAATAACTGAAAATGATTTATTGCTTGACACATAAGTTAAAGGCATTAGGAGATAAAAATACCATTTATAATACGTTCTACTCATGAGCTGCAACAATATTGATCTATCTTCAAATCACTTAACATTCACTAAGATTACAAAAGTGCAATTTCAGTAGCAGATGTTAAACTCATATAGAAAATAAATCTCGTTCCATTGATTTTATTAAAACCTCCTCAGTGGGGAGCAAAATGCATGTTCAGAAGAATGTTTTTGATAAAACTCTGGACCCCTCTCTAAATGCATGAGAGGGGTTTAAATACTACTTTATGAAATCTAAAAATAAATATTACAAAAATAGATGAGGAGGTTTTAACAACCTGCCTCATTTTAAGCAAAAATAAACTAAAACAAAAATAAACTACATCTATGACTAGTCCTGCATCTGATCCTTTAGATCGCAAATATCCAACATCAGTTTCAAGAGTGTCAGTTGGTCGACTTCAACTTTTAACTGTCCTGCAAATACGACGTTGGTAAGAGCTGGCACTATCTTCTCGGTAGAAGTCATGAGGTACTTCAAGGTCGTCCATTGGCTATGTAGTTTTACCAGGTACTGACAGTATGTTTCCCAACTCAATCTATTTACCTGTTTAATCATCTCTGCCCTTTCCTCTGCCACTTGTTTCCACATTGTTTGAAGTTGTTGTGCTTTTGGAAGGAAGCCGGGGGTAGTTTATGTCACCAAATTTGCCTTGTGTAGATTTTCATTTACACATTCAATGACATTGTTCGCTGCTGTTGTTGCATCATCCATTGCCTGTTCTGCTTCCCTTAGCCGAGAATCCCATTTCGCGAATAAATTTTCCTTGTGCGTTTCATCAATTCTGGGCATGTCTGCTCTTTTTCCTTCTTCGGATTTCTACCAGTTCAAGAAGACTGAGACCTTCTTAAAAATTGAATCATATTCAAGTCATAATTCTACAAATTGATTTGTAATATTATCGCTCATTTCGAAATGGGAATTCCATTGCGAAATCTTATGGCATAGTAGTTCTTTCTGTTGCAAGAGCGGGAATTGAGAGCAAGTGCCTCTGTGATAAACTCGCCAATTTTGGGATCATCTTTGTGCAGTTCTATTATACCCTGTAACCGCTTTTTTTTTACTAGCCAAACTGCTTTGATGTGCCAATTGCATTTGCTAGAATTCTTGTTGATGTTTTGCCAACTGTGTTTCTGCTTGTTGATTGATGCCGACTCGCTGCAACTGTTGTTCCAAAAACAAAATCCTATCTTCCTTTTCTTTAAGTAATAATTGAACTTCTGTTGCCTTTTCAATAGTTGCTGAAGCATAAGCACTTGCTACTTGTGAGAGGCTAGTAAGATTTGTCGACGGGTCTATAGAGGGGTCTTTCCAAAGAACATCCAGAGCTTCATCCTTGGGAGCAAGCACAGAATCCAATTTTTGTTTCTTTCTTTGCCTTCTGACGATAGATTTATGTTGAGGGCTATAAAACACATCTAGAGGAGGAATTTCCTCTATTCTTAGTACAATCTCAGATGAGGGATCAATAGGAATGTGCTCCGCTTCCTGAGTGTTGATAGCCCTTTCTATTACCATCTCCGTAGTCGTCTCTTTTGGATTTGTTGGTGGCTCTCTTCTCTGTTCTTCTGTGTTAAGTATTTTATTAAAATTCTACCATTCCCCTTCTAGATCAATTACGAGTGGCTTTGTTTGCTCTATAATAGGAGTGGAGACCTCGACTTGCTTTTGGGACAAAATCTGTTGATCAGACTTTGTTATAGACTGAGGTGTGCCTTTTATTGACTCCTCGCTCTTACTGTGTTCACTCTTGGATTGATCACTAGACTTTTTAAATGATTATTTTCCAGAACTTGTTTTGGACTTCTCTTTTGAATCCTCACTTATGCTAACAATGGGAGTAGGTTCTCTTATTGGTTGGATGAGTAATTGGTCTAATGGTACTTTAGATAACCTCTCTTTTCTGTAATTGTCAAAATTTGGGAGATTTTCTTGGCCAAAAATAATTCGTGCTAAATGTTGAACCTCTTTGAAGGTGTTCTTCTGCAGGAAATCATCATCAAAGAGATCTTCTTCATGGGAAAATACTTTTATTTTAACCATTGTAGTAAAATTACTTACAACACCAAAGGGATCATATTGCCTCCCCGAGAACTTTGGTAGTTATAAATATAATACATTATCAACTTCTTTGAAAGCATGACCTAAGTCATGTAACGCAAATTCTCCGCGTATTACAAGAAAATGGGGCCAAATGGCCTTCTTGGAATCTTTTAGTACCTTACTCATTCCCCCCCCGCTGCAGGTCTGATAGGCTATCTCCCTAGCCATCAGGTTGTCTGGGACATAATAAGGTAGCACATAGGGTGCAACAATGCTGCCAAACACTCTGATATAAGTGAACATTTCTTCCCCAAACCATCTTGCCATGGAGAGAATATCCACCTCAGCTTCTTGGGAAAACCTTGGGGCATCTCTGTTGTAGATCTTTTTATGGATCGAGAGTATAACTCCATGACAAATTTTGAAGAAATGTGGCACAAAATTTGATTCCCACATGACTTTGTGATAACTCTGAATAGGAAGTGGATTTTGTACTGTCCACTTCCATCCCATAACTGGAAATTCGGAAACAAAAGAAATAGCATCCATAATATAGGCACTAAAAAGAAATGGAGGGTAAACCCTTGAAGCAATGCTTCTCTTTCTTCTGTATTCTAAAATTGTAGTGGCTAAATTATCTGACAGGATTTAGGCGCAATTCATTATTGTGGCATTGCTATCCACATCCACTAGAGGTAACCATTCTGATGAAAACTTGTTGATATTTGGTTTCCCAAACAATCTACATAACATTACAGTGGCAAAACAGTAAAGAGAATAATGAGAGCCAGTGGCGTACATACCGTTTTTATCCCTTTTTAGTCTTTCCTCATTGTTTGACCAGTGCCTTGTGCATTCTGCCAAGTATTCATTCTCCTTAGCGAACTTCTTAACAAATTGCTTGTTGTAGCTAGCCTAGGGTTCTAGTAAATGGTACATACGCCTCAACTTTTTTGGAGTAAATGACCCCATGACTTCCTGGCTGGCCGTCTTGAACTCTCTGTCGGATATGTTTGCGTCATCTATAATCCATTTCACCATGTCGGTGTAGGGGAGTATCTTTGGCCTCGCCGTAATGCGGTGTAGAAACGAGCATGCAAGTTCAGTTAGGGATGCTTCAGAAGAGCCGCGTCCATCCACTGTAACTGTGACTTCCATAATTCTCGGTTGTTCGTCCTCTAACAATTGATACATAGCTTACCACGCAGATATCCCTGCGTCTCAACTACAGGTAGTGTCTGTGAATAATAGGGTCATTTCTGTCTTCCCAGACGTGGGAGCCTTTCCTTTCTTCCCCATTTCTTCGTGTATTACGCTCTGTGTGTTCTTCCTAAAAGTTGCAAGCAGAGAGAAAAAATATGATAAAGATGATAGTTAATACAGGAATAATCAATCGAAGGAAGAAAATAAGGTGATGGGAGGTCTTTAATTCTAAATCACATCAAAAGATATCAACTTGCGTCAAATAGTCCTTTACACTAATCCTAATTGTTTTTAATAAATGACCACTAATGGACCATTATGCTAAACTTTAATGTTCATAACTTTGCATTGAACGTCAGAGAGTACTTCTCTTAGAACCCTGAGCCCTTCGAACTATGATAAAAACGATTTTTTGATTTGCTTTGCAATATCGCAAAACCTATTCTTGTTACAAACCATCATTACCTGAGCTGCTACTATATGCGATTTGCGAGACGCTATCACATTTTGCGATATTTGCTTATGTTTCATAAGGTAGCACCACGATATTGGAATTTGTGATGCGATAAGGTTATAAGCTTCATGATCTCGCGTTCTCGCGGATCACATTTTCAAGGGGTAACTTCTATAAGGGATACCCATTGTAACCTTTTGCGATGCGAGAGTAATCTTTTCTAAGGTAGGTATTTTAAGGTTTTTCTTAATGCTCGTGACTTTCCGTTATAAATCTTTTGTTAGGCCTTATGGTCATGTAGCACTTTTTATAAGAAACTAATAGTTTGTGAAGTTTTATGTGCTTGGAGTATGAAAAGGTAAATTTCCCTGTTTTAGCAAGTTCCACTTTGACATCTTGTTTTATTCTAAAAATAAAAAGACAACATTAAATGCTCAGATTTGAATTTTTTTTTTTAGAAGGGTCCCCATTTATTAATGTTATTACTAACATTAATAAAAGGGGGGGTTGTTGATAGGCACAACACAACCATGGGGTTAAAAGGAAAAGAATCCATTGCTAGCACTAGTTCTTCAATCTCACAAAATGAAACTCCAAAATAAAAGAGGAGAATAGAACTTTTTCACATAAGGGTGATATCAAAACACAACAAGATTGATACACTTTTCGAGTGGCTCTCAAGCCAATATTGTATCTAAAAACATTGTCAAAAGTTTAAACTTGGAAACCGTTCCACATCATAAACCATATCCATTTGGATGGGTGTGTGACAATGCACAATTGCAGGTTATGAGAAAGTGCAAACTGAGATTCGCTACTACTGCAAATTTCATAGATGAAGTGGAGTTTGACGTTGTGCTGTTAGATATTTGTGGCATAGTTTTGGGCAGCCCCTACCTTTATGACAGAAAATATATCTTCCATAGACATGAAAACAAATATCATTTATTCAAAGGCAGAGTAGAATATATTGTGAGAGCTCATAGCAAGAAAATAAATCTTTGGCTTGTTAATGCTAGGCAGATGAAAACACTAGTGAATTCGAGCAAGAATTTTGTGCTTCTATTGATCATACCCAAGGCTGTGATTCAAATTTGAAATATGAATTGGTTGACGTAGTTAACCAATATGACGAGATGTTTAAGGAACCATAGGGATTACCTCCCAAGGGAGGAATCCAACATGAGATACAATTGTAACAATATTTTCCTCTTCCTAACATTGGCATGTATAGAATGTCAGTGATGGAAAGCACAAAAATTAAGCAAATTCAAGATTTGTTGAATAAAGGGATCATCATACCATCTTCCTCACCATGTGTTTCACCTATTGTCTTGGTTCCCAAGAAGGATTGAACATGGTGCATGTGTGTGGACTTTCATGCATTGAACAAAATTACGGTAAAGAACCATTACACACTGCCTAGAATAGATGATTTACTTGATCAATTGAAAGATGCAAAGTATTTTACTAAGCTTGAATTAAGAAGTGGCTACCATCAAATTAGAATAGCTGAAGGAGACATTTGGAAGACAACATTCAAAACAAAAAAAGGTTTGTTTGAATGGCTAGTTATGTCGTTTGGTTTATGTAATGCTCCCGCTACATTCATGCATGTGATCAATGATGTGTTGAGGCCATTTGTTGATGAGCTTACCATAGTCTACTTAGATGAAATCTTAATTTTCATTAAATATCGTGATGAACATGTCATGCATGTAAGAAAAGACTTGATGTCTTGAAAAAAGAACGGTTGTATCTTAAGATGTCAAAGTGCGAGTTTGGAAAAACTTCTTTAGTTTACTTGGGTCATATTGTTGGAGGAGGTGTGTTTAATATAGATCCCTCCAAGGTTGATGTCATTATGAATTGGCCAAGGCCCAAGACAGTTACTGAGGTAAGAAGTTTTTTGGGAGCAACCCAATATTGGAGGAAATTCATTGCTAATTTTTCTCTTATAATAGCTCATTTGCATGCATTGACAAGTGTGAAAAAGGTTTTTCAACGGGGATGCAAACAACAAAAGGCCTTTGATGCGTTGAAGGAAAAGCTCAGTACAACTCCAGTACTTGCATTTCTAGACTTGAGACAATCATTTGAGATTCAAACTCATGTTAGTGACTACGCTATGGGTGCAATCCTCATGCAACATGGTAAGCCTATTTGTTTTCATTCAAAAACTGTTAATGGTGCAGTGATTAACTATCCTACATATGACAAGGAATTGTATGCATTGGTGCAAAGTGTGAAAGAATGGAAACACTACTTGATGGGTAAGTAAACAATCATTCACATTGATCATCAACCATTGAAATACTTGCAATCTCAATCAAAGTTGCAACAATCAAGGCACTTCCGATGGATGGGTTTTCTTCAACAATTCCACTTCGTAATCAGGTATAAGAAAGGTATCTACAATAAAGTTGCTAATATGATTTCTAGGCCTATTGTTAGTGCAACTACTTTACTCAAGCATAATTTTATTTTACATGAAAGTTATATTGAGAAATATGCATTAGATAATGACTTTCAAGATGTTTATGCAAGCTTGAGTCAAGGTAACCAAGTAGAGGAATTGAAGTATCATTTTCATGATAACTTGTTGTACCATCTTGGCATGCTTTGTATTCCACAAGGAGAAAGAGTTAACATCATAAGAGGGGCACATACTTCTCTTATTGCTGGTCATTTCGGTGTAAGTAAGATGGTGGCACATCTACAGAGGTATTGTTATTGGCCTCGTATGCTTGAAAGTGTGTCTCATTTTATTAAAGGATGTTCATTATGTGCAATCAGTAAGACTAGCAATAGGAAGTTAGGATTGTACACACCACTTCTGGTTCCTTCACGACCACGGGATAGTGTTTCTATGGATTTTGTAGGAGGTGTTCCATTGTCAAAAAGAGGTCATGATTATTTGTATGTAGTTGTGGATAGGTTCAACAAAATGTTTATTTTGATGCCATGTAAAAAGAAAGTTACAACTGAAAAAACTGCTCAGTTATTCCTTCAAAATGTTTGTGTGCATTTTGGATTGCCCACATCCATTGTTAGTGGTCGAGATTCTCACTTTGTTGGAAATTTTTGGTCAAGCTTGTGGGGATTCATGGACACCAAATTGAAAAAGGGTACAAATTTTAATCCACAAATGGATGGTCAAACAAAAGTGGTGATCAAAACAATGATACATCTTCTTCGTGGGTATTGCAACAAGCATCCTAAGAATCTTTATAAGAAGGTTCACCTCTACTTGGAAGAAGCAAGTGTCTCATTAATTGTCTACATTCCACCTTGTATCAAATCCATTGTTTAGAAGGATGATGGTATGGTGACAAAGAAGTGCAATATGTCAAGTTGGTTGAAGTACTTTCATCTTCAAGCAAGGAAGGGAAGCCACTAGAAGAAAGTCTAGATTACCAAAAGGAGAAAAAGGTATGTATATATTTGATATATAAATTCATGTCATCATATAGTTGTAGATAGCATGGTCAAATGCTCTATCTCATGAGCATGATCCAAGAAGAAGGATCTCTTCCATTACAATGATGCATCAAGACATGTAAACAATGTGCCTTGAACTCTTCTACATATTGATAAGATGAAATCAACATAATATGACCTCATATGGAATATGAGGTGGTTGACAATTAGGGTTCCTATAATCAAAGAACTATGTATAGAAGTTCCTGGGGAAGCAATATGTGAAGAAAGGAAGAAGAGTTTGTGAAAGATGCAACTATATTAACCTAAGATAAGATAAGTGATCAACATTTGATAACTAGAAGAATTAGCTATGACATATCCATGGAAGAAGAAGGTATGAAGACCCTGGTATGTATACTACAAAAGAAGAATATTGGTAATAAATGTCTTGGAGATGGGTTAATACATGTGCAGGATGTTGATGTTGCTAAGAAGTTGATGTCATGATGAAAATCCATCATAAAAAGGTAACTTTGATTTGATGTTCATTTTTATTTTTGAACAACATCTGGTTAGGTTGAAACAAGGCTACCAAAAGAGCGTTGTAGATGTCACCTACAACTAGTACGCATGAGATTGGATGGAAGATCTTGAAAGAAACAGAGGTAGTTGTATGAAGGAAATCTAGATGTGGACTAGAAGATCACTTTATGATGAAGAGAAGGATGAAA
This sequence comes from Pinus taeda, assembly GCA_000404065.3. Taxonomy (NCBI): domain Eukaryota; kingdom Viridiplantae; phylum Streptophyta; class Pinopsida; order Pinales; family Pinaceae; genus Pinus; species Pinus taeda. The sequence continues at coordinate 21,398 of APFE030438555.1, forward strand.
TGACTATTGGTTCAACCCTATGGTTCGTTGAAGGGAAGTGACGAAAAAAGATGGTTGAAGCCCTACAAATAAGTTATGATGAAGAAGGCTCTGTAATGAAGAAGATGAAGTTAATGACATGATGCATAAAGAGGATCCCTACAAGTAGCTAATAGTACCATGATCTCCACCAAAGAGCAGATAACTTCTTTTGGAAACAAGTCCCTAGTTAAGAGGGAGCTTGGGCAAGTCCCTAGGTAAGAGGGACCTTGGGTATATTCCTTTTATAGAAATGAGTAGAAACTCCATAGTTAAAAGGGAGAGATACATACGTAAATATTGTCTTCATGTTATGAAGAAATAATGAAGGATTAGGTAAGCATCTGGTTTCTGATACTCTTTAAGGATGTGGTAGGGCATCCAATAGGTAGGAGTGGTCGAAGAGGAAACTCCTTGAGGATGTGTTATTGCAAGACATGAATTTTCATAGAAGGATATACCTTGTGAACATCTGGGTGGGGTATGTGCCTTAAGAGGCAATGATGATGGTGTCTATCAACCATTATCAAGTCAAAATTGTGCTCTGATTTTGTGGAGAGAATGAGCTATCAGTCAATGCCTTGCTATGTGACAATGTTGGTTGCTATGATGAGATGCAATGAGATAAGATGGAATAATAGCTTATGAGATGGATTACCAATCTGACTCTTATTATGAGAATTCTTTAGTACGAGAATGTCCATGTACCTTGTATAGATTATGAATACCTTCCTAGTTAAGAGGGAATGTTGAGATATGTAACTAGGTTCTGTCTTCATAATGGAATATGTAATCATGATTTTATGTATTTGATATTGAAGAGAAAAGAAATTTACCATTGTCATTCTTGATGCATGGGTTTCATGCTCAAGGTTATTTGATTTATAGGTTAAGCACCCATTGAGTGATTATAGGGCTTGTCATTTAGTCAACAAGTCAATTGAGTCATTGTCATGTATGGAAGACCCTCTTGGGCTTATTGTATCAACTCAATGATTTTTTTTGTAAATTCAATAGTGTCACAAAGACCCTCCAAGACCTTCAGTCATCACGCAACACCAAGTCAACATTCAAAGGAGATCAAGTCAGCCTACAAAGTGAGAAGTTGACCTCATGGAAGGGTTGTTCAACGACCTTAAGAAGCCTATATATAAGGCAGACCTCAACCCCATTTTGAGACATCCATCAACTGAAGAAATTTGATCATAAGCACAAAAGGACAAGGAATATATAGCGAGCAAGAGGAGAGACAAAAGGAAGGAGGAACGAATGTTTTGGAGGACCATTGTTGGAAAACATCTTGCACATGTGTGGACTGTAATTAGGGTTTTTGAAGTGAAGAATTGCATACCTTAAAAGAGCCGAAATCTAGCATGCAAAGGATCATTCGTTCAAACCAAAATTCTAAGAAGATAAGCCCAAGAGAAGCGAAGAGGGGGAGCACTCAAATTCTACCCTAGATTGATCAAATGAAATTACAGGGATTACATGCAAGCCAAGAATTGCAGGTAAGGAAGGTTGAAATTGCAGTCATGGTTACATGTTCGAAATCTTAATTGATGAAGAAGTTGCAACTACTAAAGGCAAGTTTGACTAGTGTTGAATTTGTGAGAAGGATGTGCTTCAAGAAGAAGTTTGACTTGGTCTTGAAGGGGTCTTTGTCAAGGGTCATAGGTCTTGGAATTCATTATTTGAAGTTCTATAAGAAGAGAGGAGATCTTATGGGTTTTCCTCTCAAGAGGAGAGGTTTTGGCCCTGGATTGCAACCTACATTTTGTCTCCTCTTGTTTCATTGATCTTTATGGTTTGGTAGTTGTTTGATGATAGAGAACAATAAGAATAATCAAGTGAAAGATGCTAGTCAAATAATTAAAAATACATCACAAGCAGTTCAAAATAAGAGAAATCACCTAATCTAGCCACCCCTAGATTTTTCTCAAAAAAGAGGATATATACTTTAGGTTATGACTTTAATCTTGTAAGAGGATTTATTAGTTGGATGTCAAAGCTTCAATAAATGATTGGTAAACACTACTAAGGAAAAATATATCACTATCTCACACGCCTACAAAGATGCAATTTGATTAAAGGGTATTTTGAGTGAGTCTGGAAGAATGCAGGACAATGTGAATGTATTATGTGATAGTCAAAGCGTTATCCATTTGGCTACTAATCTAGCTGATCATAGTAAGACTAAGCATACTGATATTAAATTTCATTTTGTAACATAGATTATTGACACAAGTGGAGTAGCTCTTGAAAAAGTCCATACCCAATAAAATTACGTACACATGCTTACAAATCACGTACTATTAGAGAAGTTATAGTGGTGTTTGACTAATTATAACTTACAAAAAAAGTGATGAATGGGCTCACGCATGGTATCAGAGAATTTTTTTTCAAGGTGGAGATTACTAGAATCGTGACAACAATTAAAAGAAATTGTGAAAACCCGAAATTTACTTCAAGTAAATATTTGGCAGTTTCTATAACGATGTTGGTTATGTAACCATGGCAATTCATGAAACATATGTAACAGTGCTAATTTAAATATAGATATATGGTCCCAAGAGGATTTATGGCTGTAAGTTTGATATGAGAAGATTATAATCTTTTCCTTTAATATGATACTGATACCTTGCCCTATGGATGTCTCTTTAACACATTGTCTAGTTTTACCTCATAAATCTTTGATTTGCATAAGTGCTCTTGTGTTACATTATTTCATTTTCCTCCACAATTAATATTTTATTTAGGCTCTTAAATACCAACATGATATCCCTGTGAAATATCATACTACAAACAAATAAGAATTGAATTTATTTTTTTATTTTTATTTTTATTTTTTATTTATTTATATTTATATTTATTTATTTTTTCCCAGATGAAAAAAACACTGGTTTATATAATGTATCAATGCATATGTTTAGAATAAGATGCAAAATGTATCTGTCAAAATAAACTGATGGAAACCAAAACCTTCCATTTATACATTCGAAATGAAAGATAATATGTTAAAAATGAACAAAGTTTATTTATTTGATTAATAAAATAGTCCCTTTATATTTAGAAAATATAAGCAAATGAGGATTTATAATGGATTTAATTTGAGTAGAAATTTGAAATATTGGACGTCAATGGACAAATAAAATATGTATAAATCTAGTAAAATCCCTCTTAGTGCTAACATTTCTTTAAGTTTTTTTAATCTAAAAATGGTTTTCACCTCAACGGACTAGGTCCCTTTTAGCTCATAATAGATCCAAAGTTAAGATGAATTTATGTTGATTCTTCCTATATAATATGCCATATGTTAATTTCATATTATTATTATTTAGCCCCAAAGGTTAGCTCAATTGGTCGAGTTCCTGTAGTTAAAGCACTTTGCTAATGGGAGGTCAGGGGGTCAATTCTCTTTGACGCTCTTGGGGTTAGGCTTTGCTAATGAGTTGGCAGAATGTGATCCCTTCAGGTGGATTTGCCAAATAATTTTTGCGGATATAACAACCACCAATTTCTAATGTCCATAAGTGATTCAAACAAAAAAATTAATATATAATA
>APFE030438555.1:27293-55697 GCA_000404065.3 Pinus taeda
AGATAATCCAACAACAACAATGGAAGCAACAAAAATTCAACAAACATCTTCAGAGATATCAGGTAATAAACATATTTTAAAGCGATTTTTTTATGTCATGAGTTCAATTATGAATGTTTTTAACTTTTACATTATCTAATCATAAAAACATTTTCTTTCTTATATATGATTTTTTGGCAGAGTTCACACTACAAGCCAATTTTCAATGGAAAAGAGTGTCATACATGAGGATCCTATACCAGAAGAGGAGCACATGGCAACAACAATGTCGACTAGTGCACGATATAAAGAAAACTCTAATGCTATTTTTATTAATGAATAATAACAAAACATATCAATTTAACATTTCTTTATTGTTATAGTTGATGATCCAAAAATAAAGAAAAAGAAAAAGAATTGACTAAAAATTCTACTTGTGACTAAAAATTTTAGTGTGTTGTGTTTAATTTTTAATATTATGATATTTAGTTTAGAGATTAAAATTTTTATCGTGATGTGTTTAATTTTTAATATTAATGATATTATATGTTATGCAAGTATTATGGGAATGATTTAAAAAAAAAGAGCACAAAGGGTTTATGAAATTTTTAGTGGGTAAAGAAAATAATATATTATATATATAAAAGATTTTATGTTATTATTTTGTTATTTAAACATTTATAAATTTATTTTAACTAAAAATTTAGTAACGGATTGACAAAATCAAGTCTTTTTGAGCTTACATTTTTTAATGGAATGATATTAAAAAAGAGCACAAAGGGTTTTAAATTTAAAGTGGTAAAAGAATATATATTATATATATATATATATATATACTATATTAATATATTAAGATTTTTATGTTATTATTTGTTATTTAAACACTTGTATAAATTTATTTTAACTAAAAATTTAGTAAGCATTGATAAAAATCAAGTCTTTTGAGTTGTACATCTTTTTTAGAGTGTAAAATATGAAAACAGGTTTACACCTCTAAACATTTGATCTCTCATTGTGCTTGTTAGATACGTCGTTAAAATGGATCTATACTAGTTATATCATCATTTAAATTGCATGTTAAACATATAAATGAATTCAATGTCTTCAAAATTATTTTGGACACTTGGATTATGTAAACTACACAGCTTAAACTTGTAATTACAATAAAACAAAATTGATCCAAAAATATGTTTGAAAAAAATTTCTAAATGTAAATATTTTAACAGTAATATTTTTTTTATAGATTATATACATAATTTTCTTTAACAATAATATATGCAATTTGCTAAATTATTTATTCAATATGAATATTGAATCATTTTATTTATAAATCACAAATTATATTGAGATAGATATCAAAAGAGCAAATTCATGATGAAAATAGTAAAATGTTCATCTATCTAGAAACTAAATAAAACTATGATGTTTTAATGTCTTCAATTAAACTAATTAAACAAATATATTTATTTTAATTATATTTAACATTTTCTTTTATTTAAAAATATTTTATTTTTATTTTAAGAAAAATATTTAAGATTGAGAATGAAAGAATTACACATCTTCCCTCTTCCTCGTATTAGAATGTACGTCACCAAAATAAAATCATAACTTTTTATTATAAAATTTAAAACTATATCTAGTAAAATTAAATTATTATATCCACAGATAGGGAGGACCAGACCTTCTGGAGCCACAGGCACGGAGGACTGGATGATGGCATAGAAAAGGGTTATTTGGTGTGATTGACAAGTCAACACTGTAAAATTCATATCGATTAACCAGTTTGGCCACATTGGATTTAACCTACTTGTTTTTGGTAACTTAAATTATGACTTAGGTTGAACTCTATTTCTCAGAATCTATGCAATTTATGCAGAGCAATTTAATTTAAACAATCTCTCAACTTTCTTGTCTGCTGAAGTTCCCAGAAAGAACTTAATGGGCCAGTCGGTCGTTTAAACCCACAGAGGCTATCTTTCTTGGACCTTCCTGGACCTTTTGGAAGGGATGCACAGAGTTTTGGAAGGAGATTTTGTTTCAATGCTGTAAGGAGTTATAAGGAGATTTTTGTGGATGCACGGTCATGATATATGAAATTAATGGGTAATAGTGTCGCCAAAAGGAGTGCGGAAAGCCACGTCAGGAATTTTCGCCGAAGATATCTGTCACTATTTCTCAGAGCTCGTGATGCTGGAGGACAATTTCAAGCCCATGAAATTATTAGAAGGTTAAATTTGGGATTTTTGGGGGTTGAAATAAGAATTTCAGAAAAGAAGAGCACGACAACAATTATTTTAAGAATTTGCACAGAGAAATTTGTGGGAACTTTTCTGCTGCAATTTTCTTTGATAGGTTTCTCTTGGAGCGACAATGAGTCTTGTTTGTTCAATGCAGCTGTCCGAGCAGTGTGAGCAATTTGGTCAGCAGTGAGAGCAGCGAGCAGTGAACAGTGAGTAGTGAACGAGAAGGGAGCTTTTATGCAGTAGAAGTATCGAGCAGAGAGCAAGGAGCAACGATAACCTGAACAATAGGGAGCAGTGCGAAGTAATCTTGGCATTTTATAGACCTACATATTTCTCGAAATAGGTTGGATGAAAAATGCATTCAAACGTGACAAAGGAACAAGAAATTTCAGAAGATGCAGAGACAAATGATTTAGGACAAGTGAAAATTTCCTCATTCGCCAAAGCTAGGAAGTGGGTTTGGGTCAATGCCAAACAATATCGGGGCATTTTAAAACGAAGAATAGCTCGTCTAAAATGGGAGCAAACTGGAGCAAACAAGGAAGAAACTGTCTAAAAAGAAAAGTACTCGAGCCCTTCGCAAAAAGCACTTAAACAAGTCTCCTCCACAAGCACGTGGCAACAAGAAGTCCAAAGAAAAAGTCATTGTTGATCTTGCCTTATATAGTCCCACATCCACACCTCTCACTTGGTCATCTGATCTTTATGTGAAAGAATTGTTAAATGCAAAACAAAGGTTGAAGGTTTTAGAAGCTAAAGGGGAGGAAAGAGATCATAAAATTCATATAATAACAACTGAGAACAAGGCTTTAACAGAAAGCAATAAAGTTTTAAAAGAACAAGTGACATTGCTATAGGAAGCTCTCCTGATAGGGAAGACAGAATGGCAATGCATGAAGGCGTATGTGCAAAACATAAAGAAGTATGTAGTGGAAAGTACAGAGGTGGTGAATGTGAAATCATCCCAGGATAAAGGGAAAATGATTGCCCAAATAAACAACCATGAAGAGAACGTAAGAGAAAAAACGAAAGGAGATTCCACCAAAGTTTCCAAAACTTGGGCTCAAGTTATTAGCAATTCTACTAATAAGGAAGGAGAAACAAATATTCAAGTTGACAACATGCAAGATAGTGAAGGCAAGGAAAGACAAAATAGGGTAGCAAACATAATTATTAAAGGGGTGCAAGACTATGGGAAAAATGAATGTACTCTTGACCTTGCAAGGGACTTCTTGAAAGACAAGTTGCTATGGCAAGGACAAATATGCCAAGCATGGAGGGTAGGTAAGTTTAACGGGGAGAGAGCTAGGCCCATAAAAGTCATTATGCCTAGCTTGCATGATAAATATATCATTCTAAGCAAGAAACATCCCCTGGGCGGTTCTTGTTTTTTCCTAGAAGAAGATTTAACTGTAAAAAAATAGGAGGAAAGAAGGGAGGGAATTTTAAAGGTTAGGGCAGCAAGAGATGAAGGAAAGAGAGCATGGATTTATAAAGGCAAAGTTGTGATAGCGCGATTTTGACCTCCTTCCAAAACAGAGCAGCAAGATGGTAATAAAGAAGAGGCAACAAACTCTTCAACAGGAAATCAGAAAGCAAGGTCAGTATGGGAAAGCAGGGACATAGATTCAAATGTGAGTCTTGCATGTCAAAATAAATAGCAATCAAGTCATACCCAAGTTTCCATAATATTAGTTTTTTGGAACTACAGAGGTTACCCATGGAGATGAGGACCTGGGTTAGGGCCTATTAGGGAAGATAGAGACATAATCTGCATCATAGAAACACATGAGCATGAAGGGTGCAAGACACCAAAGTTTGAAGGATACTGGAAGATGGCAGTGTGGAACAAGGCAGCAGGGAATGGTAAAGGGCACGGGGGTATCATGGTTTTAGTAAGGGAGAAAGAAGGTCGTCTCATTCAGTTAGAAAAAGAAGACTCAAATAAGCAATTCATTTGGTTTAAAATATCTGAAAATGGAAACCACAACAGAATTGCAACATGCTATTTTGCATCACAAGTTTCAAAAATCTATAAAGGTAGAAGGCTTGACCACAAAGATCCATTTGCAGCGTTAAAAGTAGATATTGCAACATATTTATAGCTATGTGAAGTCCTTATAGTAGGTGATTTCAATGCTATGACTGCAAGTGAACAAGCTAACATTCTTTGTTGTAAAGATGATTGTGACCCTATTTGGGTTACAGAAGAAAGTAATCATCAACGGGAAAGAATTTCAGAGGAAAAGGGTTGCAATCTCTTTGGTGAACAATTGCTTACTCTATGTGGGGCCTTTGATTTAGTCATTTCTAATGGCTTGACTAGATGGGAAAAGTCCGGTAATTTCACTTGTAATACTTACAATGGAGCAAGTGTGGTAGATTATGTAATTTGCTCGCATGGTTTTTGTGAGAAAATAGAGGAAGTTTTGATTGGAGATTAGCTGTGGGACTTGAAATAAGATCACAAGACAATTTATTTATGGTTCTCTTGGATTGGAAAGAAACAATTAGAGTAAAAAATTTAGCATGTCCAACAAAATCTCCCACAGGGCAGAATTCTTTTGACCCCAGAAAATTGTAATATGTTAAATTGGAAACTAGGGCCAAACTCCATGTGGGTCATCTTATTTATGGCAGCAGATATTTTTCCTTGATTCCTCTTGTCGAGATGTGTAGGATTGATCTAACAATCATCCGATTCTGACAATTATTTATGGAGATATGAATTTATTTGTAATTACTTGACAAATTGTCAGGATCGTCCAACAGCTAAGTGTGTGGCACACATGCCTAGCGTTTCATATAAAGATAAGTGAGATTGAGTCACTATATCATCTCATCTCATCTTGTCTTCTTCTCTCTCACTCTCCTTACTTGATTGGGTTAACAAGGAGCACTTAACATGGGAGAAGAAGGATGCAAAAGGAGGCAAAGAAGGACACAATAAGGAGGCAAGGAAGACGCAACAAGGAGGAGGATGCAGGTCTGTTCTGCGTTGACTTTAGTTGACCTGGGTGCAACAAGCAAGGGAGGACTGTGTTGACTAGTGAGGGAGCCATTTTGACTGCGACCTAGTGTGGGGAGTCTCCCTCAAGCTAGCCGCAATCTTGATCTGTTGTCTGTGGACCTGATTTGACTCACGAAGTGACCAACACTGACTGGCTAGGGCTAACCGCATGGTTGCCTAGACGTTGACCATTTTTGTCCATTTATTTTGGGTTGTTTCGGGTTTTCCTTCATTGTTGTTGAAGGCTTAGTTGACTAAGGTTGACTCAAGGTTATTTGTGAACCATTTGATCCACTTTGCAAGGGCTGGTTAGGGCTTCTATTACTATTGTCATAAAAATTACAGATCTATAATATTGTACTATTTCTCTCTCTGCTGAACTATTGAAGATTAAAGAAGAGTTGATTAAAGGGTTTCCCCACATTGGGGTTTGTCCTTGGCTAGCTGCCACATCTGGTGTCTCTTGTCTTGACTTGTTTTCTGTCGATTTTTTAATGTTCTATCTACACTTTACTTTATGTTTATGTGATTGCTAAATGGTGGCTAATCAGAAGAATTGAAGTAAATTGCTCTAAGCATAGAACATACCATAAATTAACATGGTATCATAGCAAGAGCAAGAGCAATCACCGAAGACTGTTGAAGCAATCTCAAAGACTTCATGGGGTCCTCATCACACTTCCCCGCTGAAGACAAGCTCCGTGAGAAGTCTGACTATCACGGATGGAAGATGTCTCTCGATCTAACATTAGAAGAGCAAGAAGTGTTGGACCCTGTGAGAGGCAGAATCATTGAGCCTCCATCAAATGCATCTGTTGATGCAAGGAACAAGTGGACCCGGGGAGAAGTCAAAGCAAAGAAGATCATTTGGGACTCTATCGGAAAGTGTTTGGTGGCCTATGTTTCCGTGCTGACCACCTCCAAGGAAATCTACGATAGACTGATAAGCTTATTTAAAGTTAATGATGCAAATCAAGTTTTGTTCCTTAAGAATAAGTTGAAGGAAATTAAGAAGGGTAAAGATGAGAGTATGAAAGCATACTTCTTAAGGATCACCGAGATCAATAATGATCTCCTATCAATTGGAGAAGTCATTCTTGACAGGGAACTGACCATCACAAATCTCAGAGGGCTCCCATCTGAATGTTGTATATTCAGAACCACTCTTCTCAAAAATAATGTAATTCCTAGATTTGAGGAATTGATGGCGAGATGCATTCAAGAAGAGACAAGGATGGAAGAGCAGGAAATGCCCGCACTTAGAGGCAATCCCACTGCTTTCTCCTCTCATGCTAAAAGGAGAAACTATTCTGGGTCTAAATATAAAGGAAAGGTTGGACCAAAGGGTGGAAGAAAAGGAAGATGTTACATTTGCAACAAAATTGGCCACTATGCGAGGGAGTGCCCTGATAGAAAGGACACACATAATGATGACAACCTAAATCACTCCTGAGGCAATCAAAGGAATGGAAAGTTCAATGGAAAAGGAAAGAGGAATGTCAGAAATCAAGGAAGTGGTCAACCCTCCAAGAAGGGAAGAAACTCCAAGTATGAATCTAACATTGTTAACAATAAGAAAGATGAATATTATATGATATTGGCCCTCTCTACTACTTCTCCTCTGGATTCGTTGGGAAATTGGCTTATTGGTATTGGTGCCTCAAGGCACTTCATTGGGTACAAAGAAGCTCTCTCTAATTTGATAGAGAAGGAGACCAAACCTGGAAATTATTCTTGGAGACAACACCAACTATCTCGTGAATGGTGTAGGAACTGTTACTCTAAAGCTAAATCAAGGTAATACAATTCATTTGCAAGAAGTCCTATATGTACTTGATCTAAAAAAGAACCCGGTGTCCATTTCGGCAATGGAAGACAAAGGCTACAAGGTGGCCTTCATCGATGGCAAGGTACGTGTATGGAAAAATAATTTTAAAGATGCTTTCACTCTTGGGTTTCAAGTTGATTCACTATATCAGGTTGGAGGAAGTCCTCTGTGTGGCATGTATTGTGACACATCTCTTCAGTCCAAACTATGGCATTGAAGGTTTGCTCACCTTCATTATAAAGCTCTACCCGATGTGAGACAAATGGTGACAGGGATGCCCGAGTTCAAAGTAGAACAAGAAGATCTATGTCCGGGATGTGCCAAAGGAAAGCTCAGAAGGGGACCATTCCCCTCAAGCCATAGCAATACCTTCGATATATTGCAGTTGGTTCACTCAGAAATATCTGGTATGATTCTTGTGAATTCCTTGGGAGGATATTTATATTACCTCACTTTTACAGATGATTATTCTCACAAGACTTGGATATACTTCTTGAAAAAGAAGGATGAAGTGTTCTCCTAGTTTCATCACTTCAAAGCCTTGACCGAGAATCAAACTGAAAAGAAGATCAAGAGCTTAAGCACTGATAATGGGATTGAGTATGAATCCAATGAGTTCCATGACTTTTGCAAAGAGGCTGGCATTAAGAGGGAGACTACAACACCATATACTCCTTAGCAGAATGGTGTGGCAGAAAGGAAGGATCGTATGATTGTGGAAGTTGTCTGTGCTATGCTCCATGATCAAAGGCTTCTGAATTTTCTATGGGCCGAAGCTGTGAATACTGTCGTATATGTTCAAAACTGATGCCCTCATCAAGCATTGGGTCCCAAGACTCCCGAAGATATGTTCACCGGTAAGAAACCTGATGTATCTCATTTTAAAACTTTTGGAAGTCCTATATATTTTCATGTGCCGAAAGAGAAAAGAAATAAATTGGGTGCATCTGGAAATAAAGGAATCTTCATGGGCTATAGTGAAAATACTAAGGGCTATAGAATCTGTGGCTGGTCAAAGGGAAGTTGAGATTAGCCATGACGTCACCTTTGACGAAGATATGGCTCTTAGCAAAATTGACAATCTTCCTATATTGTAGAAATCTGGAGAAGTTGACACCAGGAAACCAGAGGAAAGGGAAGATGAGACGATGCTCGATGTGGAAAAACCTATGGATCTTATTGGTCCCCTTGCACAAGAGCCTTCCTCTTCTAGGAAGAGGCCTTCATGGCTTAGGGGGACACTAGATGATGCCGAAGGACACACTGCACCTAGAGGGACTTTCCGGGAAAGTAAGAAGCCGACCAGGTATCAGGGATACTTGACCATCATGAGCACGATCATCCAAAATGAGCCTTCATCATTTGCAAAAGTCATAAAGCATCAAGTATGGAAGGATGCTATGACTGAGGAATATGAGTCCATCATGAAGAACGATGTTTGGGATGTGGTCCCCAGACCCTAGGACAAAACAGTTGTCACATCAAAATGGCTTTACAAGATAAAGCATGGAGCTGATGGAAGTGCCGAAAAGTACAAGGCTCGTTTTGTCGCTCGTGGTTTCTCTCAAAAGGAAGGTATAGACTATGACGAGATATTTTCACCTATTGCCTGATACACCACCATCCGCTCGATCATATCCCTTGCTGCTTTGCAAGGATGGAACCTATATCAGATGGATGTCAAGACCGCATTCTTACATGGTTCGATTAAAGTGGAAGTCTATGTAGAACAACCGGAAGGATTTGAGATTCATGATCGGGAATCTCACATATGCAGGTTGAAAAAAAATCTCTCTATGGGCTGAAGCAAACACCCTGAGCGTGGTATGAGAGGATCAATAGCTACTTGATGAAGCTAGGATTCACTAGGAGCAATGCCGACCTAAACCTTTACTTTTTAAGGTTGAAGATGACAAGCCTCTCATAGTGGTGTTGTACGTTGACGACCTCTTTCTGATAGGTGTAGACCCTCTCATTCACAAATGTAAGAGGGATTTGGCTTTCAAGTTTGAGATGGACCTAGGACTCATGCACTATTTCCTAGGACTGAAAGTCTGACAGAAGCCAGGGGAGATTCCTATCTCAAGGAAAATATGTGGTGAAGATATTGGAGAGATTTGGTATGGTGGACTGCAAGCCCATGACTACCCTGATGGAGCTTGACTTCAAGAAGTTGAGCAGTAGTGCGGTCAGACCTGCATTGCAAAATGCTACCGAGTATCATAAACTCATCGGAGCATTGATGTTCTTGGTGAACTGCCGTCCGGATATATGTTTTGCAGTCAACACATTGAGTCAACATATGGTTGATCCTCACCACGCACATTGGATTAGTTCCAAGAATCTGTTGAGATACCTTTGTGGCACAATCACTCATGGGTTGAGATACGTTATTGAAGATGTGAGACAACATGGATATACAAATGTTGATTGGGCAAGCAGTGTGGTGGATCGAAAGAGAACTTCCAGGCACTGTTTCTCTTTGGGATCTGCCTGGATATCCTGGATGAGCAGGAAGCAAAAGTCGGTGGCTTTGAGTACCGTTGAGGTAGAGTACATTGCTGCGAATATGGCCTCTTGTGAGGCGGTCTGGTTGCGGAAGCTCTTCAGTGAGCTGTTTGGATTTACATTGGAAACGACCGTGATCCTGTGTGACAACCATAACGGGATTCGCTTATCAGAGAATCCTGTATTTCATGATCGCTCCAAGCATATCGATATCAGGTACCACTATATCTAGGATATGGTGCAACAAGGAGCAATAAGGCTCCAACATATCGATACAGATGAGCAGGTTGGCGACATTTTGACGAAGCCCCTGGGAAAAGTCAAATTCTTGACTTTTCGAGAACGACTTGGTGTTGTTGAGAGACCCTCTTATGAGGGTCGAGTATGATGCATACATTGAGCTCTAGGAGCTCTGGGGGGCTTGGGGTACTTCTTGGAGCAACATGCGACCACAGGGTGACTCACCCTTCCCTGGTGGTGCGCTAGGTACAGAGTGAAAGGTTCAACCTTCCCCTGTGATACCCTGTGGCGACTTTTGGACAGGATGATTAGTTCTCCTGTCGAGGCATCCTACCCATGCAGTCTGGGACTCATGGGAAGTACCTCACATCCGATCAATGAGTAGGGAAATGGGGTTAGGGACCATTAGTAGTACTATCGATGGACGCATCGTTGTATCTACCATACTCCCTATGCTAGGATGACCTCCATTGATCTAGGATCAATGAAACTGATATGAGATCAGTGAGAGTGGTATGCCACACTCTCTGGGACTGACTTCGGGTCAGTGGAGGATGGTATGATACATCCTCGATCATTTCAATTTCTTCATAGTTCAACAAAGCAGAGAAGAGCAGAGCAGTGTAGGGCAGTGCATTTGATGGCAGAGATAGTACCGACAGACAGATGGATTAGCAGATGGAGTTCTCCCTAGTTGAGAGGGAGTGTTAAAATTGGAAACTAGGGCCAAACTCCATGTGGGTTATCTTATTTATGGCAGCTGCTATTTTCCCTTGATTCCTCTCATCGAGAGGTGTAGGATTGATCTAACAATCATCCGATTCCGACAAGTATTTATGGAGATATGAATTTATTTGTAATTACTTGACAAATTGTCAAGGTCGGCCAGCAGCTAAGTGTGTGGCACAAATGCCTAATGTTTCATATAAATATAATTGAGGTTGAGTCATTATATTATCTCATCTCATCTTGTCTTCTTCTCTCTCATTCTACTTACTTGATTGGGTTAACAAGGAGCCGCTAACGTGGGAGAAGAAGGACGCAACAAGGAGGCAAGGAAGACATAGCAAGGAGGAGGACGCAGGTCTGTTTTGCATTGAATTCCGTTGACTTGGGTGAGCACGCAAGGGAGGACTGTGTTGACCAACGAGGGAGCCATTTTGACTGCGACCTAGTGTGGGGAGTCTCCCTCAAACAAGCCACAATCCTAATCTGTTGTCATGGACTTGATTTGACTCACGAAGTGACTAGCGTTGACTAGTTAGGGCTGATCGCAGGGCTGCCTAGACGTTTACCGGTTTTGACCATTTCTTTTGGGTTGTTTCGGGTTGTCTTTCATTGTTGTTGAAGGCTGAGTTGACTAAGGCAGGTTATTTGTGAACCATTTGATCCAATTGGCAAGTGTTGGTTAGGGCTTCTATTACTATTGTCATAAAAATTACAGATCTGTACTATTGTACTATTTCTCTCTCTGCTGAACTATTGAAGATTAATGAAGAATTGATCAAAGGGTTTCCCTGCATTGGGATTTATCTCTGGCTAGCCACCACATCTAGTGTCTCATGTCTTGGCTTGTTTTTTGTCGATCTTTTAATGTTCTATCTGCGCTTTACTTTATGTTTATGTGATTGGTAAACAATGGCTAACAAAAATAATTGAAGTACACTGCTATAAGCATAGAAAATACCATATATTAACATAATACCTTCAAAATGACGCTAGAGAGGCTCTTCGAGAAGGAGAAAATTACAATTCACATCCTTCATAGTCATGGATTAACACATTTAATTCAATGCGCACATGCAAAGTGCAAAAGAACAAAATTTAAGAAGTCTGAAACAAATTGCTTTTTGGTTAATACTTGGTTTGATGAGGAATGCAAAAAGGTAAGGAGAATATGGAAAGAGTCAAACAAGGATAACATAAAGCTCAAAGATTACAAGTAGTTATTAAGAGAAAAAGGCCAATTTCATTGTTTCAATGAGGGAAGAACTAATCTTCCTTGAATAATCCCAAATTATTATGGAAAGAGCTCCAACCGAAAAAAGATACAAATTGGAAATAATATTACAACTTCTAAATAGTTTGACTATGCAAGACAACTCTATGAATAGGTTCCCAAGGTTGACCCTCATCCCTTGATCAACACTGATACTAAACTCTTCACTGTACAAGAGGTAGAGATGGGTATCAAGAAGTTGGGTGTTGGAAAAACAAAAGACTTAGCTAAAATCCAAGCAAAATATCTAAAGTGGCGCTCAAAGATTCTTGCACCTCACATTACAAAAATCTTCAACAACATCATACAACAAGGGCTCCCCACAGATTGGACAACTAGTCTGGCAATATCTCTTTTCAAGATCGGTGACGTCAATAATCCCTCCAATTATAGAAGCATCATGATAAACGCTTTGTTTGCAAAGCTATTTGGAAGCATGCTAGAAAACAAAATTAGCAAGTGGGTAGAAGAAAGAGATAAGCGTGCTAAAGGGAAAACAGGTTTTAGGCCTAAACATTCCACAATTGATCATTGTATAACTTTAAGGCACACCATTGAAAAAGTTTGGGAGAAAAAGGAAGAAGTCTTTTGTTTCTTTGTTGATTTCAGAAAAGCGTTTGACTCGATTCCTAGGGATAAGCTTTGGCACAGAATGGAGGAACTTCGGGTTCCTAAACATTTGAGAGCAACTGTGCATAAACTGTATGAAGAGGTGAAAGTCAAAATTAGAACTTCAGCAGGCATTTCTAAAAGTTTTAAAAGCGATATGGGGGTCAAGCAAGGTTGGCCACTGTCTCCTACCCTTTTTGGTTTATATATCGACAAGCTTGAGGAGTGGTTAAATTCACAAGGGGGTGATGGTATCTATTTGGGCAAGTTTGTTTTAAGATTTCTTTTGTATGCAGATGACCTTATTCTGATTGCTAAATTGGATCTTGGTTTACAAGAGCACTTACTATCCCTTGAGCATTTTTGTAGAAGTGTGGGGATGCAAGTCAATATCAACAAAATGAAAGTAGTGGTCTTCTCTAAGAAAATAAAACATAACCAGCATAAAAGTTCTACTTTGAAGGCAACATTCTGCAAGAAGTTGCAGATTACAAATACCTCAAAATTGACTTCAACAAAAATCTAAGCTGGAATGGTTGTAGAAAGAAAAGAAATTTGGAGGGTTAGAAAACATTTTATGCTTTTCAAAATAGGTGTAGAGAGGCAGAGTTATGGGACTAGAAAACCACTCAAACTCTTTTTGGGCTTCTAGCAATCCTGATGATTCTCTATAGTTGTGAACTATGGGCCAGCAGTACATCCAACATGTAGTGGAGACAAATTGAGAAAATTCAAAAGCGTTTGATTACAAACAAATTTAAGATTAAGAGTGCAGTTCCTTATGATATCTCGTTAAGTGAATCATGGACTGCTCCTATTGAAGCAATTGCTATGGTGCGAGTCATACGGTATTTGAAAAAAATTGAGCAAATGGAAGAGGGTAGATGGCCTAAGGTTGTCTTTAATGATAGATTGTGCAAGAGCAAAAAAACTTGGATGCAGCAAAATAACAAATGATTTATTAAATGGGGTATTTGCTTGAACGCGTGTCCCATAAACAACAAAGAAATAAAAGCTTTTGTTATGGAAAAGTTGCACAAGCGTACTTGGGATAAGGAGCTAAGAAAAAAGAAAAAATATTATATTGAAGTGTTTAATCCCACTCATAGTCATCAACCAAAAGCATACATAGAGGCCAATATCTCTTGGAGAGCCAAAATTCTTATTGCTTAGTTAAGGGCTAATTCTCATCAACTCTGTTGTCAAATAGGGCGCTCGAAAAGGGCAAAGGAAGTGTGGGAGGAAAGAGTATGCATTTTTTTGTTTTTTCAGAAAAATGGAAACAGAAAAACATTTCATTTTAGAATGTCAAGCCTTCAAAGACAGCAAGGAAAGCTATGCAGATATGCTAGCAGCTAACTTTTGGGATAATCTATTTAGCAAGGGGTTTGTTAAGAAGTTGGGAGCATTTATTTTGAAGCTTCACAGAAAAATGGCTAAATACATCAAGCATATGAAGAAGCAATCTATCCCATAAGCTATCAAGCATATGAAAAAGCAATCTATCCCAAATGCTATCTTTAGCCTCGTGGACGTTAAAATTTCTCTTTCTTTTCTATCTTATTTCTACTTATAAATTTTGAAATTATTTTTACAAATATTTCATAATAAACTTTAAAAACAGATATCCCCAAATTCCACTACGTTCTTTTTACAATTGTATAATATTCTTACTCAAAGTTTTATTTTTTTACATTATATTATTTTGTTAAAGCCCATCATTATGAGCTGTCACACCGGCATTAAAATGGATGATCTTATGCTTTGTATTGGTTGTGGTTTCACTTTATATATATGTAATTCTTTTCAATGGCTTTCCACCTCCATTTGTTCCAACATTTTAATACAAAAGTTACAGTTTCAGGGTTCAGCATATCATTTAATAAACGACTTTCGCTGGGTCTAATGTCTTTCAAAGAGTTACTATCCTTGGGGATCAAATCATTATTAGTTGCACTAGGCCATGGAATGACCAGCTTCAAGGACAACAACCTGCGGTAGGCAATTTTGCTGATAACGTGGTCATTTTAAGATGCAGAACAGTATACGTGAATTTTTGTGCTTTTGTCACATGAATAATGAAATTGAATGTCACATGGAAGATTTGATAATAAACACCCATGGTTCCAGTATAACAGATGATAATCTCCTACCTCTCCTGTTTAAATAGTTCGAATTGCATACCACTCTGTTTTTCTATAAATGTACACATGAAATAGTTGTAAGCTGTCAAAAGAAACAAACCCATAACAAGTTTCTGGGCATTTCTGGGTAATTTCTTAATGTTTAGGTTTATTAAAGAGTGATCGAAGATAGAATGTCCATGTCATTTTCCATCATAAATGTTTGCATACAGCTCTAACATTGGTAAAACTTTGAAGGCAAGTCTTGTGGAAAATTAAAAATAATTTTCCCCTTACTCTACCTTTAATTTAGATTAGGGTTTACTAAAAGCTCCAGTCATTTGTTAGTTATATTTAAGTTCACGAACTAGGAATTGCCTTCTAGTTCTATATTTCCATTAAGAGAAAATTGAATTTTTATTAGTAATGAATTGCTATTTATAAACAGTTTGGTCTGTTTAAGTTCATGAACTAGGAATTTGCCATGTATATCCATTGATGGAAAATTGAATTGCCATTCGTACTGAATTTATTGTCCTATATGCAGTTTGGTTTGCGAACTTAGAATCGTAAGTTTTGCAGACAATGGACTTGGACTGGTAATTCATTTTGGGCTTTGAAGGATTGTATATCAAGCTTTGGTTTTCTCTTTCGACCAATTAAATGAGAACTTGAATATTTTCTGTTTTATGGTGGATTGCAATTTTTTTTGACGTTATTTAGTTTAAAACAACATTAATCCATTAACTGTTGGTAATCGGATGACACTGTTGTCACTCCGTTAGTCACTTTTGCTCGTAGGATAAAAAATTTGATGTGGTTTATGAAGCTTGTCAGCATAACGGTGCTTTTCTTTCAACGTCACTGGAAACTTCTAGTTTTAGTTAAAAAAATCACCTGCAGTGACCTGGATCCCAAATGGATTTTAATGTAACTTGCATCAACACACAAAGATTTTTTATGAACGAAATATTCCCTTTGATGGATACAACTTATATTAATGGTATAATCAATTCAAAAAATGAAGAAAGCATACTGCTAGGACTTTCCAGGTCACTAGCTTAGTATTACTGTGGCACGGCTACACCTGGCTTCGAAGTTCTGACCGGGGGATTTGAATCATTGACGCTGGTATGATCAGCGAAAGGTTCAATTCTCTCCTTTCTAAAAGATAGAAAGAACCCTTTTACACATTCCAATACCGTCAAAAACAATCCCAACAAGTAAAAGAGGCAAGCCTGCAGGTATAATAGAAGCATGCAGTACAATAAAATATTTTTTCTTCTTCTTCTTGGGATGATGCGTCATGCACTCCGCTTCCCGCATAATCAATTCAAAAAATGAAGAAAGCATACCGCTAGGACTTTCCAGGTCACTAGCTTAGTATTACTGTGGCACGACTACACCTGGCTTCGAAGTTCTGACCGGGGGATTTGAATCATTGACGCTGGTATGATCACCGAAAGGTTCAATTCTCTCCTTTCTAGAAGATAGAAAGAATCCTTTTACATATTCCCATACCGTCAAAAACAATCCCAACAAGTAAAAGAGGCAAGCCTGCAGATTTCTGCAGGTATTATAGAAGCATGCAGTGCAATAAAATATTTTTTCTTCTTCTTCTTGGGATGATGCGTCATGCACTCCGCTTCCTGCCAGGTTAGTGAAAATGTTAGTGGACAACATAGTCACATAGGTGTACGCTATATTAGCCTGCAATCCTCTTCAAACAATAAAAGATTAAAAGATACTCAATAATTCAAAATAGATGCTTGACTCCTTACCCATTTCAGTATGAGATAGGTTTACCCACTCATGAGGCTGCAACTTAGATTCCGAGGACTTGATAAGCTCAATAAGGGCTTTATTCACCTGCCAAATAACAAACCAAAACTCAATCACACATATGTTTGGAAATATTTGTTTCCAAAAGTTTTAAGATTATAGGCATTTCCAGCTTGATCTTCCATCCTGATGTTTTTCAAAAACTACCACAATCATATTTAGAACACACTTTATTTTTTAATTTTAAGATTGCTGATATTCCAGATTAGTCTTCTAAGGTCAAAGTTAGCATTAAATTCAGACTAGTACTCCTAGAAACTAGTCCTTCACTGTCTCACTTTACAGTTTTTCAAAGTAAAACTGCCTGTTTCTGTCTGCAATGAATGTAATTTGGATTAAAATTATGTACAGGGTTCATGATCATAAATAACCTGCAGGATCATGCTGGATTAAAAAAAAAAATTATAATTGTTGACAGACTCCTTCGTGATCTTAACCTCCCTTGGATGTCATATGTTTAATGCTGATAAATTCCTTCAGATAAAAGAGAAAAACAGCTTTTGGAACAGCATTAACTAACTAAAACAGAACTTGAATTTGCAAATGAATCCTCCAAAGACCATGAACCAACTAGAATATGTTGAGGTCTTCTTGTCCTCATTCAGTATGAAAATCGCTGACCCATTCACTGAACATTAGCAACAACAATATAATTTATGAGCCGACTGAAGTAGACTTTGTTCTTCTTTTCCTAACATGCTTTACAAATGTCCTATTTGTTTGCATGGTTGAACTGGCAAAATTAGATCTGACTAACATAAAATATTGCATTATGTTTGCAATGCATAGATCTCTTGATTCACATCTATTTTCAGTTTGAGTGGTCAGGTCTGATGGGCTTTCTTGTATCCAATGATATGCACGCCCCTAGTAATCATTTTTTACAATTAATTTCGTGGGATATCATTGAGCATTTCCACATCATTTGAAACTCTGGCTTTAATATAGAAGCTAAGTAACAGGACACCTCCAAACAGGGCCCATGTCATCTATCCTATGTGTTGGACACCAATACGTGAAGACAGTGCTCAACACATGTTTGGCATGTGTCATATTCACAAGACACATGCCAAATGTTGAATTTTCTACAAGGTTCCACAGTAGAAGCCAATCTTCTGATCTGATGATTACTACCAAATAATCTTCATTCAGTTTATTTTATGCCCCTGATATTATTGAGTCAATTATACACGGAATATTTCAACAGTAATGCAGTGCAAACAGTAAGATATAAAGAGACAGCCATGCACAATAGAGACAACAAAATTTACCTTGGGAAACCCAAACTTGGGAGAAAACCCAACAACTTTTCTTCTAGGAGAAATTGTCCTTCAGCAAGGTTCCCAATTACAAATTATCTTAGAAATCTTTGCCAAAATCCAAGTCCAAATACCAGTCAAACCTGGTCAAAATTCCAGCTAGTCAATGCTAGTCAAACTGCCCAAAACAGAGAAGTCAATGCTGGTCAACAGTCAAGCTTGGTCAAACTTCAGAAAACTTTGGTCAATTTATCCTCTAATCTGCTCCTTTTGTGCAGCTGCTTCAGAAGATATGCTGTTGTGTGTGAGGTCGAAATGAGAATGTCTCCTTGTGTATTTATACTTGTCAAATGGGTGGGTTGAATCAAGGATCACACCATTTCATGGTGGGGCCGACTTGACAGTTTGGAGCCTACATGGACCCCAAAAATTAAACTTTTTATTTTAATTTCCAAAATTTTCCTAGGCCGACTTAGGAGACCTCTTGCATGCGGGAATACCTCCCGATGCCACACAAAAATCAACACCAAACACGTGTCAGACACATGCCCTCACCATGTCCCCCGTAAAAGAGGCATGCACCCCATAAAAGCACGTTTTTCTTTTCACTTGAGCTCATTTCACTCAACATATTGGATGTGTCAGACGTTGTGGACTGCAGCTGAGGGTTAGAAGGGATTCCAAGTGTTGTGAAAGTGGATTTGTCCACCAATCTTCAAGTTTTTTTTCTTACAGTAGTCCATTGTCTTCCACATTTCACATAAACCATAGTTCAACCATCAAGGTCAAATAGAAAAGTTGAAGGAAAGGGAGGAATGCCCCACTGACGTTGTCCCACCTCCATTTTGTTCAGGGTTTGCTATTGTTGCATCTGCTAAAAGTGGGGCTGCAATAATAGCTTCAAATGCTCAACAAAACATTGTTTTAACAAGACAATAGGCTAAAGAGAAATTGAATTTGTATCATGTTCATGTAAAATTCTAAATGTTTTTAGTTTCTAAATTCTAAAAAAAATTGAATCTTTGTCTATATTTCATATTTGTATGTGTATTTTACTAATTTGCTATAAATATATATTATATATATATATATATATAACAAATTTGTGTATTTAATGTGTCTTCCATGTCCTGTTTTCGAGGTCTTTGTGTCTTGTGTTGGACACTTGTATTTCCGTGTCTTTTGTGTCTTGTGTCATTGTGTCATGTGACTTAGTGTCGAAGGCATTCAGCTTAATTACATATAAGGAAGCGACTCTTTTGACATGTAAAATATGATCACATAGTTGCCAACCTCCAGGGCAATGTGCATGAAAACAAGCAATAAAGAATTTAAACTGGGAACCATTAATATGATTATTACTTCTCATGGCCATAACAATCCATTGTTATCGAGGTACAATCATGGTATAAATTTGTGAATTTATTCATACTCAATCAAACATCATGCCAACCTAAAAATTCACCCGGACTCCAATTGACACTAGCTAGTAACAGAACATCGGTCATAAAGAGTTTAGGAGCAATGGTGTTTCCATAACTTTACTATCATAGGAGCTCACGTTTTGCAATGTCAAAGAGGGTAAAAACTGATTAACGTTTCCACAAGGGGCTCTGAACAGAAAAAGGTTCCATCTTGAGCTCTATTGAAAATGGCTGAATATTTGTACAATAGGAAAAAATAAAGGACAATATGTGTAGTCTTTTTAAGTAATGGTAAGAGTTTTGAAACAAATAATATAGTAACAAAGTCCAAATATATAAATAGAATAAGAAAATTGTGACATTTATACAATGATTATTGTGTATCTCTGAATTTTATTTAGAAATGTCAATGGCAATCATAGATTAGGAACACTTCTTCAGGTCTTGAAACATATACTACATGGTAACAAACTTCAAACATACAGACAAGAAGGGGGAATTTCAAACTTATGAGCTAACAGCATTATTACCATCTGTTCTTGTTAGTATTAAGTTTAACCAGAGAAACTACAGCCATTGTAACATAGATATACCTCTTCAGGTCTTTCATTACTGACTAAATGACCACCATGGAACTCAATCATCCTTGCCACTGGGTACAACTTCTTTGCAATTTTCCTGGCATGTCGTACTTGCGCAATAATATCATGTCTACACAAGTAAAAGCAGCTTGTCAAATATTAATAATTGAATGCCTATCACAATAAGGGGAGTAACCAATTACATGTGTAAAAAGGATACCTATAGAAAAGGATGTTTCCCTTTATTGGATATTTAAAACGTGCAGAAAGTCAATACAGATGGTAAATTACCCCACAACTTTTTTCCATGTTTTCTATTAATATTAATTATACTTTTATTATAATTTTAAAAATTCATCCACTCATCATCCAAAAATGTTTTGCAGCGTGGGAGGGGAGGTCGGTGGTGGAGAAGGAGGGGCAACTTTTATGGCAAGTAAATACCATGGTTTTGATATTCATCGGTATTATTTTAGATATTAATCATCCCCCTGCCAATCTGGTATAAGAATGTTTGTTATAGAATGTATCTTTGTTTCTTCATGACATTTGGATTCAGTATGCATGTGTATATAATTATCTGCTTTTTCCTCTATTTTTTGTTAGCATGATTGTTGAGTCGTTTGGAAAATATAGACATGCAACTTAAGTAATACAAATAATGAACAAAAATATGTTAAACAAAATACTGTCATTTCTTGTCTAATAACTGTTTCTCTATTCTAAATGCATCTGTGGCTAATCTAAATTAAGATAACAAAGATGATCAGAATCCAGATACTACCAAAAATTATGTTCAAGAAAGCCCTACAGAACGTATACTGATACAATGTGTCAAATAATATATGAACTTGTAAGAAGTGAAATCCTGGATTGTTGATTATGTTGCATTTACAATAACGGGGAAAGGCCTTTATCTTCTAACCTCTAAATTAAGTCTGGGACTTCAGAATCGATAAGGTATATGATACTGAAGAAGACAACAATTTGATTGAATACTACAAAAATGTCATAAAGGATATATCACTCGATGTTCATGTCACTTTCATTTCTTTAACACCATATAATTTCACCCAAGTTTTATTAGCATGGTTTCTCACATATCATGAAAACATGGGCACTTTGAGTATTATAAAAGAGTAAGATTTGACAACCTTCCATGGATAACTGCAACAAGAAACCCAGAGTTTTGGACTATCTCACATTCCCTAGATGTGATGTGATGTGTCCAACACGCATTAATGTGGCCCTCAAAGCCATACTTTTGCTGCAAGCCACTACTCGATATATTTTTCACATACTCCTGCAAGCAAGTACACACCAATTCTTAGAATTCGATTCAACAGAAAGATCATATAAGGTCACTAGCAACAACAAATACGGGGCTTTTCCTTTCAACTAAACTAGTGCTACAGATGCCTCTGGCTAATAGATCGTTTGCTTCCAAAGGAAAGATGAGTAGTCTGCAGTTACATCATTCTTTTGCAATTTTTCATCCCATATATAGGAATAAAAATATTCTTTACAGAATAGTAAATGTCACCTATTAGAAGTTAACTTTCAGATGATATAAGAGAACCCTATTGGTTAATATCTGCTATGATGCTATCTCATATCTTCCTATGTCTATGTGATGCAAAGGGCTTAAAATATTCAGCAATGAAAAGATTTTAGTTGCCTGGAAGTTCTTTCAAATAAAGTCTTCGATATCAAGCTTAAATGTTTGATAGCATCTTCCCTCACTCCAATACTAACCAATGTTGCAAACATCCCGATAACATCTCAATTTTATCATGAAATCACAATTTTTTGGCCTAGCTGATGTTTGTCAATTTTTACCGGTATTTTGGTGGTATCTTAATTTCGCCGATGTTTGCTGATTTTCACCGATATTATCTTGATTTTTACGATTTTTTGGTTTTCCGGACCCTTGCCAATTTTATCTCAATGCCAATGTTTGCAACATTGATACTAACATCATCAACAGCATCAGTATCACGCCTTATGGGCCCTCTCTAGCTTCGGGTCATTATCTATGTGATGTATTACAAGCTATTACTATGGTAGCATATCCCTATGGTTGGATTTGGTTCCACCTAATGACGACTCTACTCTTGCCATCTATGCCTGACATATATTGTGAATAATCCCACATGGATTGCAATGAGATAAAGATGGTTTATGAGGTATTGCCTGCACCATAGTTATAGGACCTAGTGAAGTTTGGGTAAACCCAAAGCAAGTCAGTTCAGACTAGACTCAACCCACTTGACCAAACCGAATTTGACCTAGAATACCCTCACTATCACCATTTCATTTCTGAGAAAGAGAGATTAAGAACATTTCATGTGTGAGAGAGATTGAGAGAGTTTAAGCTTGAAGAGCTTGTGGGAGATTGTTGGAGCTTGCAAACTTGGGAGATTGAAGGGAGATTGTTGGAGAGCCAAAGAAGTAGGGTCTATTCCCATCCTTTTTTTTCCAAGTAACATTTGTGTAAAAATATGTTTTTTTTTCCTAAGTAAAACTATTCTATTAATATGAAACAAAATATGGTTACATCGAGGCTCAGGCCTCAACAAGACTAAACATTAGTTATCAAAAAAAACCTCGACTCCCCCATCGATGGGGAAACTAGTCCGTGAAGGTAAAAAGAACCCACACATGGGTTATCAATTTTAAACCAAAAAATATCAAACATGGCAAAAATAACTAGGAAAGTTTTAACAGAACAAATCATTTTAGAAAATAACTAGTCAGCAGAAGAAACACCCAACTGGTAGAAGGGTGACACCTGGCTGCCAAGTGTCAATTCTAGAGGTCATCTGGGGCAGGTTCCTCCTTGATGAGACATGCGTACTGGTGCCACTCATCCTCCTCTGCTGACGCACCGGTTTGAAGTCCACGAGCGAGTTGAATGCCAGCGGAGCTGCCTGCAGCTACATGCGAGCTGGACGTGTCTCCCACTCGACCTCCTGGTGTCTGCGTGTCTCCAAATCTACCTTCTGCAGCTTGCTGACTGCCACCTAGCTCCTTGCCATGCGGGGTGGCAACATTCTCGTTCAGCGGTTGCTTGCCTGGGTTGCTGGTGCTCCTGATCCTGTGAGCAGCTCGTTGCGCACCATTGTTCTCCAGCGAAGCATCCTGCAGTTTGTTTTCCTCAAAGAAAACGACGGTGACAATGGCTGTAATGACAGGCCTATTCAGGGTGCTGCGGAAGCGAAATTGTGTTGTGTGAGGAGCAAGGTGAGAGGGGAGGGGAAAATTGGCTGTATGGACAACAACGTCTCTCTGGCTAGCACCTTGGAGCTGTGTGCGTCCTCGGCCACTGCGGGTATCAGGATACCTGCCAGAGAAGGTTCCATAAGGATTAGGGATGTCAGGGGAAGGGGAGGGGGAGGCAGAGTCAGGGCTGGGTGTCGCAGGAGGGCGGACGCCACCACCACGACATCCCCCTCTTCTGCTACGCATTCAGTGGTAGATGTGAGCCATGGCAGTGTTCAAAGCAGAGCTATCAGTGGGGAAATTGGCTAAATGGTTGAGCAGAGGATGAGCGAGGGAAGTCTGAGCTGGAGTCAGATTGCAGAGCCTGGTGTGGGAGAAATGATACCCATTACCAAGGTCTACACAGCTGAGCAACCAGCATCGACTCCCGGTAACAGTGCGAGAACAAGGCTTCGCTGCCTGAGGTGGGCATATGCTATGGAGCAGGGGGGGAGGAGCAACATTATGGTCTGTGGAGTCCATTGTTGTGCGAATGATGGATAAATCTCGGTCAAAGTACCCATTTAATGTTACCTGCAGGCCGCCATGAATTTTTTTCAGGTTGGCATGGGATGGAACATAAGCGGCCATGTGGCCCGTCCTCTCGCCGCCCGTCCATCTAATCGTCATAAATAGCATGGTTGTCACCCGCATCCGAGTTGTGTAAAAATATGTTGAATGTTCAATGGATCTAGAATTTAGATGTTCTTCTCTTCTCATACTATTTCCCACTCCTCCTTGATTTTATTGTAAGCAATAATCTCAACCTTCAACAAACATGACGGGTATATGGCTTATAGCTTAGCCTTATCTTGTTGGTTCCATTTTTTGCTATGATGATGAGGTTGGGAAGTAGTAGAAGAAGAAATGATGAAGATGATAAAGAAGTGGGTAGTGGTGGAGGATTCCCTCGAGAAGAGGAGTACCAAGAGGAAGAGGAGGAGGATAATGGGAGTGAAAATAATGGAAAGAAAACCAAGGTAGACCAAACACCCTTGTGGAAATATGTCACATGGCTTGGAGGAGGGAAGGGGGTGGAAACACTAAATTTGTATGCCCCTATTGTAATGCTACTTACACAAGTTCATATACCCATGCCAGAAAGCATCTATGGGGAAAATGGCATGGGATGGGAATAAACAAATAGGAATCAAAACCTATGCAAATTGTCAACGACTCAACACAACAAAGAACCAACTATATAAGGGAAGAGGAACTAGCACAATACCAATAAAAAATATCAAAGGTGGAACATGACACCACTAGCACACATAGAGCAATTGCAAGGACTCCATCATAATCCACCCATGGTAGTGGATTTTCAGCCACAGGCGCAAACATCCCTGTAAGGTGTAAAACAATATTAGAACTCCTTGACCAAGGTTGTAGGGATGACATGGATACAAAAAATTTCCAGCTTCTCTATGCATGTGGCATACCATTCAATGTTCTTTGCTCACCTTATTGCTAAGTTGCATGAAACGGGGAAACGGGTATGAGTTTCCGAAACGGGAAGCGATACGAAACGCGACCTCCCCAAATTTTGGAAACGGGGAAACGTGAATATATATATATATATATATATATATATATATATATGTGCAATCATAAAGCATAAAATGATACATTATAATTTATTACACTTAAACATTAAGATTTAATTTACATCACATTTTACTCATGAATGATCACATAATGAAAATAAAATATCGGAATATCCAAAAGCAACCTTTATTATATATCCAAATCTCAAAATCAACCTTTATTTATATTAATATATGAGGTTGCAAGTACAATAAAGACTATAAGGCTGCAAGAGAGAGATCCAAATTAGGATTTTTTGCATCCACATCCGATTCTTTAGAAAGACCACTATTGTATTGGGAGTCTCCTCCTACATAGTCGAACGACCTTAGTGCTCTTGATTAAATACACGTTTCATACCCTAGTACCCTACATGATTTTGATTATTGGGAGTTTCCCCTACATAGAGGGCTTGGTTCTCTTGATTAAATACAAGTTCCATACCCTAGTACATGATAAAATCCAATGAAAACATTGCAATCCCCCCAATCCTGAAATCCTGAAAAACAAATAAGTCTGTTGGATTTTGAGTGAGATCTAAAATTCTACTTTTTTCATATGAAATCCAATGAGGGCGAAACCACTCTTAAACATCTTGAGTCATTTCATGGTAATGTTAAAAATTTAAGTAAAAGGATGAAAATGAAAAATAAAGGAGAATATCACTTTTACTTTAAGAATTTAACATTACCATGAACTGCATATCAACACTAGGGCAAAAATTCACTTTTATAACTTTAGACACACATCTAGAACCAACAAGAAGTCACTAACATACCTTAAAAGTAAATTAAAAAACAAATTAAAAATAAAAAAAATAAAAAAAACACAAGTTAGTGAGGAAACGTGGGTCGTACGGCCCTGAAACGCATTTCTGGCCGTACTGGCCACGTTTCCATTTCAAGAAACGTGGCAGTACGGCCAGAAACGCGTTTCATGGCCGTACCAAACGCGTTTCCGCGTTTCGTACCCGTTTCCGTACGGAAACGGACCTCTATGCCACGTTTCCTGCAACATAGCCTTATTGGCATGAAATGGTTGTCGCCATCTATTATGCCCCTAAAGGATACAAGAGCCCTGGATATGACAAAGCTAGAATTGTGGGACTTGATCGGGAAAAAGCCAAAATAAAAAATGTTTTGGGTAAATTCACAATCTCTTGGAATTAATATGGGGTATCCATTGCATGTGATGGTTGAATAAATGTAAAAGGAAAGCCATTGATAAGTGTTCTTGGTGTGTCTACTACTGGTGCAATTTTCCTTTCATCTCACGGCTGCTTAGATAAGTTTAAGATCGACATCAACATTGCAGAACCATTATTTCAAACAATTGAAAGTATTGGGCCATGTTGTCGCGCAGATTGACACGACAACGCTCAGACCGGGGGCTGTCACTCTGATCCCTGATCCCTCCGTTTAAGCCTGTCTCCCACGGCTAAGGGGGGTAGACCCTATGAGATGATGAAGAGCAACTGTCGACCAGTTGGTTGGGAGACACGAGACACGATAAGATAAGCACTAGATGAATTTGATTTTAGCAGACCAGTGCCTTAAGAGATTGTTATTAAATCGATTACTTGTTAGATGATTATAGAAACATGAAACATGAACAACAATCATTTGTCATCAGCTAAATCACAGTGCTCTTAGAATGACCAAAATGATATCCAGCAACTGAAGATTTAAAAAGATGAATGCTTCGAACCACCACGAGTCATAAACCATTAACTAGATATCATATTCGTATCTCAACTTGAAAATTCAGATCTTAGCGTGAAAGGTATAACATGAAAACAACTGAATCTGGCAAAAAATAATTTTCCCACAAATATTTTTATGCTTTTTCGATAAAATTTTAAAACAAAAATCTAAACTAAAAGAGAATTTAAAAGTTTAATCTAAAAGACTAAAGTCCTAAATTTTATTTTTTATTTTTTATTATTTTATTTTATTTTTTTAAATCCTTTTATATGTTTTTATATATTTTATTTTTTTTATTAATTTTTTAAAAAAAAACAATAAAAAAGTCTAATTTAAAATCTATTAAAATTAAAACTTAAAAAAAAATCAAAAATTAAATCTAAAACCTAAAGGTTAAAACATAATACATATAAAAAATCAAACCAAAGTGAAAACCCCAAACTAAACCCTAAAACGATTTTTTTTTTTGAGTTTTTATTTTATTCAAAATATTAAACCTAAACAATCAAAAAAATAACGCATATGTAACTAAACCTAATCAAAACTAAAAAAAATGAAATCGATTTTTTTTTGGATTTTGATTTTGATTACCTTTAAACTTACCCCTTAAAAAAAAAAAAAGACGTGAATTTTTTTTATCCTACGCTATATCAAAAACAAAAATCGATTCATCTAGACCTATGCTACGTCTACCATACGTACCAAACCTGGAGCGTTCACTGAAAAATCGAATCGCATAAAAGACCTTGGCTCGATTGATGGTTCAGTTTGCTGGTGCGTTTGCTGGAGTGTGTTTGCAGGCTCACGCGAGGTTCGATGGCAACAGCAGTTGGACGGCGCAGAGGTGAGACGGCGAGTGTGAACGCGGCTTGCAGGCGGATGAGTTTTCAGACAGATAGGCTTTAAAAACACATCCTTGCCCACGTTGAATGGCAGCATATAACCTCTCCACGCAAACGATTAACTATACGGCTCAAAAAAATCGATTTTAATCGTTCCCACGATACATATCAAAAAAATCCAAATTCGTTGTGGTGTTTGCAGATACGCAGGTGGGCGGAGAGGGTCACGTACGCAAGTGTATTTTGAGGTTTGACGGTGGGCAGTTTCGCAGGTGCAATGGCGGCAGACGGACGCAGCTCGGAGGGATGAACAAATGGAATAGACGCATGTTGACAAGGGGAGGAGCGGGTATGGAAGAAGGGCCAGAGCGAGAGCCACGGGAATGATCAGAACAGACAGGGTTTTCTAACGCTGGAGATTTACGCAGAACCCAGAATGAACCCACGCAGAAAAGAACGGAAATATGCACTGATACAGGCTTTAATAAATCAAAACGATACCTACGCTAATTGATAAACCCGCGTACACATGCGCCACTGCTTAGACCGATGAGCTGCCTGTAGATACAAGAAAACTGAAAACTCTAATGAAAACTGTATAAAACAAAACCTTGAAACCCTAAAACGGCTAATTTAATTTACAGATTTGGCCCCTTAACAGCCAGATTCATCAATAAGCACAGAAAATATTTAAAGAAATAATGATTTCAGATTTTCACTGTGAAGAACTTCAGAAAAATCTCTCCTGCAAATTAAAAATAAACTGAATGATAGACCCAGGATCAAATCCAACTGGGCTCAGCAAAAAATGCTTGTGGGAGTTGGCTGATTTAGCCGAGAACTTCCCCGAACGCCCACAAATTTCCTTCAGAAAATGTTTTCTGCACAGCTCAAAACAACCATCAGTAAAGAGGGAAAAAATGTTGCTAGATCTCAGGAAGTAATGGAGATACCTGCCATTACTTCAGAAACCCTAACAGCACCAAAACCTGCAAGTGAACAAGATACCTGTGCTCACAATACTCTACAAAAGCTATTATTAACGGCTGAAAATAACATATACAGAAAATTAAACAATCTCACAGCATTTCAAGAGAGTAACACCAGCAAGATATGGACCCCAGAGTCTTCTTTTATTAACCAGAAACAGATTTACAAGAGAGCTTCTTCAATCTTAGACTCACAGATCTCATGATCTGAACTGACCCCTAGCACCCTACTTAAAGGAAATGACTCCAACGGCTAGTTCGAGTGATCCATGTTGAAATGATCTCGACCATTGATGAGGATCAAGACATCTCTTGATCTCATCCGTCGATTTATTCACTTAAAATTATTATTTTATTAGTTAGGGTTTTTGCTTTATTTT
>APFE030438555.1:55717-100727 GCA_000404065.3 Pinus taeda
TTTTATTCATTTTTTAATTTCTTAATTCATTTTAAAATGGATCATCGAACTAAGCCTTCGGAAACATCACCTAGGACCTAGGACTTAGGACTCATGAGAGGATTTAAAACATTTTTCGACCCTCGGGACACATTACATCATGACTTTTACAATTTACATCCTAAGGGAGAAAAACCCCTTTAACATAGACCCTCACAAATCACCCAGTTCTGCAACACAACTATAATCTAGCAGA
Organism: Pinus taeda; assembly: GCA_000404065.3. NCBI lineage: Eukaryota > Viridiplantae > Streptophyta > Pinopsida > Pinales > Pinaceae > Pinus > Pinus taeda. Next base: position 55,953 of record APFE030438555.1, read on the forward strand.
TCAACACACTAGGATTCTCCTAAAATTCCAATGACAAAATCTATCCCGACTTTGGGGTCAGGTTTGAAGGAAAACTCTGCCGATCCGTGGATCGGTGAGACAAAAAACCTTCCGGGACGTAGATTACCATTAGAAAGTTAGGTCCACCTAGGCAATTTACATACACGACTCATATCTGCTAAGATTATTTACAATTAATACATGCAAACTGGGTTTACAATTAGATTGATCAAGCTGCTGATGACTGCAGGATGGCACGGACACGCTGATCAGGTGCTGCCCCTTTTTGCAAAGAAAAAGGGGGTGTACTGCATGGGTAGTTGACCGGTAGAGGTCAACAGGCCATATAATGTCATCCAAGTCATCACTGATAATGCTTCTAATTGTAAGGTAACATGAGTAGTTATAGAGGATAGATACTCCAACATATTTTGGTCTGGTTGCAATGAACCTTTTGATGCATGATATTATTAAGATAAAGGAACCCCAATACAAAATGAATTTGTTCATTGTACAAGAAAGGCAAGAAAATGATAAGATTCATTACCAATGATAGCAATACCCATTGCGTTTTCTATAGTCACTCAAGGTTGGAACTATTGATGATAGCACAGACTAGATTTGCTAGCTATTACCTCACCTTCACACGCCTTTTGAAGGTAAGAGAGGCATTGGATAGCATGGTATCAAGTCAATCATGGCAAATATTAAAGGATAGGGTTGCAACAACATCTAACAAGGAAGATTTTAACAGGTGGAGGACATCGTTCTTGATGGTCAATTTTGTATAGGTGTGAGGAATGTTTTGTAGTTCACCAAGCCCATTTATAACATAATTCGTTTTGCAGATACAGATGCGGCAATGATTGGGGAGGTGTATAAGCAGTTGGATAACATGCTAGGGCAAATAAAAGATATTGTTGAGCCGAAAGATCCCATCTTGTATGATCATATTCACAAACATGTGGTCAAAAGGTGGGATAATCTCAATGTTCCACTCCATGCCTTGGCATATGTCCTTACACCAAAATACTACTCTCCATTTTGGTTTGCCCAACCTACACCAAGGGGCGGGGTTAGGAGAAAACCCCATGCAGTTCCAAAGGTACAAAATGGGTATATGACCGCATTAGACAAGTTGGTTCCTGACAGGGTGGAGTGTGCCAGATTGTGTGGAGAATTAAGCAAATACTTCAGTCAAATTGGAGTGTTTGGTTCTTTGCATGCTATTGATGATAGAGATAGAATGGATCCTATTAAGTGGTGAAACATTTATGCCATATGGCTCCAGGGGCCTTTGGCAAAATTGGCAGTTAAATTGCATTGTAATTTGTGGGTGCTCAACCGCTGCTGCCACTCAGCTGGGCTCGTGACTCGTCTTGGACGTGAATCGAGGCTCCAAGTTCCAACAGCTTTCCTTTAGGACCCAGGTTAGTAATGGTTGAGGAATGTTTAGTTTTGGTCTTTGGTTTTGTTGTGTTTAAGTCTGTGCTAGCAAATCCTCCATTAAATTAGCCAATGATTGAGATTCAACAAACTTTGAATTCTTTTAAATAATTTTTTAAAAATAAATTTGAACACAAAAATGAAGCAGAGTGCACCTTGAATTTGACTCCTGACTGCTCTAATATGGGAGTTCTTGGTAGTATTTTGTTGAGTCTGGACTCTGCAACAGACTTAGGAGCCTCAACATCAAGATTCTAGACTCCTACTGCACTTTTTGGGTGTTTTTGAAGCCAAAGAGGCATTGTTTTTGCATTTTGCACTTAGACATGTTATCGTGCTAGTTAATTTATGCCATTACATCATTCATTCACCATGTTATTAGTATTTTGAGTCAGGAGCATCGTTCTTACCTCAATAGATCATGTAACAAGAGTTGTGCGTCTGAAATGATAAAGCCTCAAAAACATCAAGTACTGATGTTATTAGAGAAGTGATAGGACAGCAGACTTATAACATTCAGTTCCAATATCATAAGTGCTTGTCCATTAGAACGACCACGAATTTTGATTAATTACTCTACGCGCTTTATGAGCAGACATACGTATATTTCCCGCCAAAGCTCGTATCTCTGGACCTGGACTATTATTTCCCATTGACTCCATCCTCCCTAATGAATGACAAGTCTTTCTCAATTAACGACGAGATTTCTTATTGTTTCTTGCATGTCCCTGAAAAAGTAGGGTAGGTGCGAATTCCCCCAATTTTTGATCTACCATATGATCTGTTACATAAATAGGTAATTGTTCCCTCCCATTATGAACAACAATTGTATGACCAATCATTATGGGTACAATGACAGATGCCCGAGACCAAGTAAATATTATCTTATTTTCTTCTTTTATGTTTAGATTTTTACAGACTTATAACATTCAGTATGAGCCAAACTATGTTAGTTTAATGTGCATTCTTAACAATGAGAAATAGAGATTTAAAGTGCTCAGGGTATGAAATGTTCCCAAGAAATAGTGATCAATCTCATACACCAAAACTATTTAGAAATTCAATGAAAAAATCAGTATTTAGGGCATACTTCTCACTGTGTTCTAGAGTAAATTATACCCATGAAATGGTGATTCAATGTGAAAGGACAGTGACTAATCAGTGTTTGAAGTATGTTTAGCATAGATAATGTTATAAAGAAAATGGCCCATCCTATGCATCAAGAGTACTCAGGAAACATAGCACTTGTATTCATTTACTGGTGTGTTTGGGACAGTTCGCTGTCAATGAAAGTTCACAGATTTAGAATATCCCACAGTGATGAAAACAGAAGCAATTGCACAACTATCCAATCATCACAGAGAAATTAAACAGTTGAGCCTACAATTTATTAAATTAATAGGTCAATAAACTCTTCTAGATATGTGGAAAGGGCCCGCTTCTAGATATGAAGTAAGAGATATTTGTTAATTCTGATAATTCAGTATGGAATGCATCTTAAATGATGGTTGATGGGTGTCTATATAGGTTGTTTCTGGAGGATTCTAATGAGCTGATTCTTAAGATCTCCATAGTGCCATGCTTCTTTATTATATCTGCTATGTCTGCTATCATATGATATACAGAGATAATTTTGTCTGTATCCTTTTGTCTAATGTTGTTAGGCTGCATTCAATGGATTGAGATTGATGTCTATGGGTGCTTTTAAATTACTTGCAGAATTTTGTTCTTATTGTTGGTTTGTATATGAATTGGACATATATTTATGTTCATTGCGTTATCTACTCATCATTGGTAAGACATTAAAGACCATACAATGCCTTTTTGGTTTCTTGGTTGATTAGGTTTCTTTTTTCTGGATAACATACTGATCGTCACATAGTGAATAATGACCCCATTGATCTCATACATATCACACAGTGTCTATTATGTCTTTTTCACTTTACTGAGTTTTAATGTATTAAAACTTACTACCGATGTATCAGGGCATAAAAAGATCTCTGAATACATTTTCAAGATTTTAGAGGAAGCTATTCTTGAAGTTCGAGAAGCAAATGTGGTCCAAGTTGTAACTGATAGTGCTTCAAATTGTGTGGGAGCAAGAAAGATGATCATCGATAAATACAAAAAGATATACTGGACACCTTGTGCTACTCATTGCCTTGACTTATTGTTGCATGACTTGGCAAAATTTCCATGGATTAATGAGATAGATAAGAATGGGAAACAAATTTCTCACTTCATATGTAACCATCAACTCACATTGAGCTTGTATAGGAGTAAACATCTAGAGAGCTGCTAAGGCTTTGTGACACCAGGTTCGCTACATATTACATTACTCTCAAAAGATAAGTTGAAGAAAAATAAAGTATAAGAGGTGTTTTTTGCACCAGTGAGTGGGAAACTCTCCCCTTTCAAAGGAAGTTAAAGGAAAGGAGTTGGAATAGGTGATTTTAGGGAATGCTTTTTGGGACAATGCTATGAAGGTCTTGTTATCGTTCAAACTAACAAGGGTCCTAGGAGGAGATTCTAAAAGGGAAATTGCTAGGTCAAGGGAAACAATGGAGCGATAACCCATTGTCATCTCAACTAAGAATCCCTGCTCTTTACGAACTCTCACCAATGGGAGGAGACTCGATATAAAGGGAATCACAAGATGAGTTGGTCAATGAAAGGACAAGGAGTGATTCCAAAGGCCTATTCACAAGAAAGATTCAACTGTATGCTTTGCTTGCTCGAGAAGCAATGTGATATGCTCTCTAACAAGGGCTAAGAGGGTCTTTGAGGTTAGGGTTTGAGAGTATATCTTATCAAGAAAGCCCCTAGAATCAAAAGGTCCTATGAATGCTTGGCTTCTAAGTGATCTTTGTAGAATTGGAGTCAACAAGTTGCGAGACCACAAAGGGCCAAGTAGACCCAAAATTAGGTCAAGGGTATGGAGTTGATCAACTAAGGATGTACTTGACCTAATTAGGGAAGGGAAGAGGATCAAGGAAATAATCTTCTTTTGATGATTTAATGCAATGATCCTAATGAGGACACCAACCAAGGGAAAACTAGGGCAAGAAATGGTCCCTTAGCTAGGGCTTGCTATATCTCGAGATCCCATTGTCAGATTTGCTTCAAATTTGGAAGGCCTCTAGAGCAAACCTCAGCATAGTTGTGGAATAAAAATCAAAGTGTTTGGATGACTAGATTGTGATATAATTGATGCCCTAGGTGACCTATGTAGGCTAGGCCTAGAAAAGGAGGGAGGTGAAAAAAAATAAGCATTCAAAATGATCATCAATGGGGATTAGTGCCTTGTCCTTTGGGAGAGATGGAAAGGAGAATTTATGGTTTCGGAAGAATTCACCCAATCAAGGAGCCTTCAATAACTTTGCATGGCATTTAGAGCACGAGAACAATTGCAGCAAGGACTTTATATTCCGGTTTGCAATAACTGATGATTTATCGAGATGTATTTAACATAAATTATCTCTAGGACCATTCACTCATTCATACATGGCCCATGACATGATGCAACGCTATAAAGAACAAAAATTCCCACAATTTCATTTAGGGCAGCAGTAAATTTCAGACTTGTATAGCAAAAATCCCAACAACATTCATGTGACAAAAGTAAATGACAAGAATAAGTATTAAAAGAGTACTTACATGTATAAAAGAGTATATCCAATCATCAAATTATGCCAATAATGAAGCTCCAAGACAAGAGAGAGATATCCAAACATCAAAATTCATCCATAACATCCAAATTCGTTCTCCAAAAGGGCTAGCAAAAATTTCACAAGAGCAAATAACCCAATCCAAGTGATGATCAAAATGAATCATCTCACTTCTATTTATACACTTTCTAATGAATTTGATTTAGCTAAATTAGCCTAATTGAGCCCCTAAAATAAAATAATGTGCATAATAACAATACTTTTGGTGACAAGCCCACCAAATAGCTCAATAATACATAGATAACTCTCTCAATAATGCCAATCAATAAAGTGAGTCATTGGGCCTTTGAGGAGGCCTAATGAAGTACAAGGGGTGCCATGATGTAGAAATGGACTCCAAACATAGTGGACAAGGGGTTGGCCCCTTGGTTTTCAAACAAGAACCTGTGGTGCTCCCAAGTGGGTTTGGGGGCGTAAGGACATCCTCATGGGTCTCCAAATGGATCAAATATGCATGTAGACCATCTGTAAGGGTTAAAGCAATGACATAAGCACTCCCTCTGCAACGAGAGGCATCCTGGAATATTTGCCAAGTGTATGGTGCAACTGTGGAGCCGGTTGAGCATGGTGGACCAGGTGCATCATGCTCATCCAAAAGGTGGAACACGAGCAATCAATGAATACTGTTGGAGATCCATGAAGTAATCTACTATGGTGGAGGCCCATGGCTCTCAACGCTCACTCTACAAGTGCCACTGTGGCCCTATGGAGGGCTAGGGCCCTATATAGGGAAGACCAAGCCCCAAATGAAGACCCACTTGCAATCCTGCATAAGATCCAATGCATCCCCTTGCCATCCAATACAACAAATCATTAGAATAATTGAGTAATAATGCTTACAAATCATGGGATCAATGGGGCACTTCATGGTGGCATGCCCTTCCATAGTGGGCTTTGGCATATACAAGTGTCTCGAAGCTCAATAGGGGTTAACCAAGGACCCTATTAGGTGGTTTCAACCTCTAAAGGAGGTGGCATGTCCATGGTACATCCTTTAAGAGGTAGGTGGCAAATGATATAATAATGGAATGGGGTGGGGATCAAGGGAATCATCTAGATCACATGTTAAGGTGCAAGGGTAGCTATAATAAGGGAAGCCCACACCTGGGTATATGAGTGTAGTATGTTGAATTTCCAGATTCTTGGGTCTAGGTTAGAATCTTAAAATCTCTAACGTTACCAAACCAAGAATCTCAACAAGAACTACTTTGCCCGCAGAAAATATAAAGCAATAAATCACATATGCACAAGTATACACAATTTTTAACAAATATTGTACAATAATGTACAACCCAATCTTCGTTATATTAAACCAAATCTAAATAATACAACAATATACAAGATACAATGACAATTTTCACTACGACTTCTATGTCGTATCTTGTCCTGCTGGTCCTTCGCTCTCATACTACTCACTAGCTGCCCCTTAGTCCTTCAAAGGACAACACATCGAGACTCTAGGAGGGATGCCACCTAACACTGCTGCAAGTCACTTCTGCTGCATGTATGCGGGCTGATCCAATCTATTTTCTAGGCTGGCTAATACTTGAGCTCCAATCCTCTTTCTAGTAGTCTCTTTCATCCATCAAAGAGCTACTCATGAGGCTCTAAACTTCACCCAATCTTCAAATATCTTTGTCACTTCAAGTCTGCTAGTCTAGGGCTACTTTGGGTTGCCAACACACTGCCCTCCACCAGATCAATGACACCCAATACTTCACTACAAGTTTTTCTCCTAGGATGGACTTTTGACCTCCACAAAAAGTCCTCCAAATGGCACCCACAGGCTACTAAATTCTATCCACAGTAGGACACGATCCCCAACATCAAATCAACCCAAAACACATCATAACATACCTCTGTTTTAGAATTGTTCTTCTGCAATATAAGATTGGTCACGTTTAGGGCTGAATACACGCTGATGTAGCTCCTTATTCCACCTTCTAGACTTCCTCCAACGCTCCGGTTAGCTGTCCCAAGTTCCTTGTGTTTAGGACTGCCACTTAGGAAGAGTTTAGGCCTCCCAACCCTCTACTTTCTACCCAGAATTACTCAAGACCTTTGTGACACCCTTTAGCAATCTTCAACACACCTTAATAGGCCTCTCAACCCCCCTCCAATGGAACAATCTCTGCGGCCCTCAAACAGAAGCACCAAACAACAATTCCACACCTCCAAACAACCCTTAAACCCTCTCCTTTACTATGGCCTGCTCTTGCAATTAGCTCAAACCTGTGGTGAAGAATAACCCTGCCCAAAACAACCCTAATCCTCCACACTTTGTCCTCCTTTGCTTGCGGCCAGTTCAAAGATGAAATGATGACTTGTTTTGATGTTCTTGGATGCTAAAATGGCTCACACATGACTCTAATTTATATCCTTTCATGTGGCTCCAACGAATTCTTGAAGGCTTGTCTAGGTGTCATAATGTCTCCAACTACTAGGCTGACCTTGACCAAGCCCACACAACATCTTCAAAAATTCATATCTCAAATTCTAGAGCTCCGATTTGAGTAATCTTCGAAGCGTTGGAATCGCCATGCCAAGCTCTATCACCTCAAATTTTCTCATGCTCAAATTCTTCATGGTTTTGGCCCAAATACTGATGGGTACAAAGCCTCATGCTTAGGTTCCAAGCCCACAAGTGACTCTTGTGGTGCTTTGCCCCCCAAACCTTGAACCATAGGGCTTGGAGTACCTCCCAAGCTACTCAAAATCAACATAGGAGGGTGAAAATTGTGGTACATGAGTTACCCTGGCCTTTGTTTTCCCACCCTTCTTCATATGCCTTTTATTTCTAATTGATTTTTCTTCATAACTGCTTGGGGCTCCAGGGGATGGAGAGCATGATGTGTAACATGTAACAGTGGATACCCCATTAGGGTGAGGCAGTTCATCGCCCACTAGGGGTTGGGACAATCATGGGTTCTTTAATGATGGAGGGGGCCTATCTAGGACCCATAGGAACCAGGGTGATGGCCATAGATAAGGAGTAGAGCTCATGCTTGGCTTTTTCCCATGTACTAAATTTGTATGTCCCGACCACATTTTGCGTTTTGTGGTACATTTCTTGTTGAGAGTGGCCAAATTATGCTTTTTGTTTTCTTTCTAGCTGCATCAACCTTTATGACATCATTCCAGGCCCAACCCAAGGTGTGGACAAGGGGAGAGGGAGGCTAACTTTGTGTGGACCCAGTGGACACATGTGGACCCGGATGGGAAAAGAGATGAATGGGGCTCAAATGAGTGGAAAGGGTGTAATATAGGTGGTGTCAGAAAGCGGGACCACACAACCAAAATTGGGATTTCCCATGTAGCGCCAACCCTAAAGCTAATGTTCAGTGTAGGAGATTCCATGGGACTAGGATACAAGGGTAACCATGAAATTGGGCAATGGAGACACAAATACAAACCTAACTCACTCTTTCCGTCGAATCGCCCCACCAATTCATGCCCAAAAGTGCCCAGGACAAGTAAGGAAAATTACTCAACTATACCAATGAAAAGGCATACCTTTGGGGTCAGGAGGCCCACCTTCAAACATACATTCATAACAGATGAGCGAGGGACCACATGGCTGGCTCAGGTGGCGGAGAAAATGGCACATCGAGCTATCTAGCGGCTGTAAGGTGTTGTTGGTTACCGACTGAGGACCATCTAGGAGAAAAATTTTCTCTCGTATACACTACCCATAGGTGGTTGGTAACAGGTCTTAAAAGCATGTGAACCAATTATTGATATGCTTCGGATGGTTGATAGTGATACCCCTTCCATGGGTTTTGTTTATGAGGAAATGGATCGTGCCAAGGAATCCAATGCAAAATATTTTAATAATGAGGAAAATGAGTACATTGCAATATGGGAGGTGATCGATGAAAGATAGTGTTGATTTGGGGTAGCATCGAATGTGCTCTAGCCATGAAACTTGGTGGTGAGGCTAAAGCACATGAGATCTCTAAGACCCATAAATGGTTTTGGCAGAATCTAACCAGTTTGGGAGATATTAAAATAATTAATATTTTTAATGGAGTCCTAGTCTAAACTTAGGGAAAATAAAATATTAATGTGAATTAATATAAAACTGAGTTAGAATGGTCCAAAAGTCATGGATTAAGTCAGATCTAATCTTAACCGTTGATTAGGGACTTAATCTCGAACATTGAATTGTCAACGAAAAAAGTATAAGAGGAGGCTTGAGCATCACTTGGAGAACACACCGAGTTGATCAAGAATTCGATTTTTTGGGGTAGGGCTACCTGAGAAAATCGAAAGAGTGATCAGAGTTGCAGCTGAGGGGTAGTGAATATAGTAGCAGAGAGGCAGAGATAGTATTGGGAGCATCAACACAGAAGTCGGGAGAGGGTTGACGCAACGCCAACTAGAGGCCACGTAGAAGCAGCCAGAGGCCATGTAGAGGCAGCCAGGAGCTGTGCAGAGCCTGAGGAGGGCCAGCATGGGAGACATAGAGGCTCCAGAGGCTGATGTAGTGCCCTGAGAGGCTGATGTTGGGCCAGAGAGACTGACGCTGGGCCAGAGAGGCTGACACAAACCCTAGAGGCTGACACTAGGAGATTTCGTGGGGTAGATTGGAGCTGGGAGTTGGATAGGGTGACGCAGTCCCTATTAGGGTGACAGAGAGAAGCAAAAATGTTGCAGTGTTGATGTGGGATCATTCATCTAGTGATTTAGCTGGAATATCTGTCTCCCACTGAGAGGTACTACTATCGAGGGCATTCTTTGTTGGGTGAGCCATTTGTGGTACCGAGATTGTATTCTAAAACTGCTTAATAATAAAACCCTTAGATAGCTGCACCGGGTTTCCCGCATTGGGTTTTTCCAGGGACATCAGTCCAAAAACAATGGTGTCACTTGTGTGCTTGTTTTCCTTCAGTTGATGATTTGTATGTGTTGAGGATGTACTTGTATTTATTTTTCAGTATTTACATGTTAAATAACTTGTTAAGTAAAAGAACAAGTAGGGAGAAATAAATCAGATAATACAGGAAGAATTTCTAACGGATAGACTTATAAATTCCATCATGGTATCAGAGCGTGGTTGCAGATCACAAGATAACTGAGGGCATCAGCTGAGCAGAGCAACAACAATAGAAACAACTGTCCCGAGTGACAGAAGTTGTTCCTAGCTGAAAGCAGCAAGGAAGGGGTGACGCAGTGCCCGCATCATCAGTTTGGGCTGATAGGAGGATCAGTTTAGTGGTAGAGAGGAGCAGATCTAACCTACGCAGTGCCCGGTCATATTTCTCAGTCAAGAAGGATTGACGCCCATGGCCAGGAGGTGTGGATTTTGCTGGTGCGGGATTGCACAGAGCCTAGAGGCTCTAACCTTCAATTTGCTGGGGCATAGGAGGCTATGGATAAGTTGCTGAGTGAAGCTGGTGGGGTACTGTGGTTAGAACAGTACCTAACAGGGCAAGACCAAGGAGGAGGGAGTTGCTGCCAAGGATTTCTAGCCAAGAAATTCGGATCAGTGGTGCAACTACACTAACGATCGGAGTTAGGGCATCTCGACATTGGCAAAGGGGTTTCCACGAGGGAAATCGAGGCTCAGAGGGAGTCACACCGAGAGCTTCCAAGAGGGAAGTAGAGAGACTCGAAAGAGTCGAAAGAGCAGCAAAATGGTAGTGAATGAGGTAAGAGATCAAGACAGACTGGACGAAGCCTCAAACTTCGTAGTTTGGAAGGTCAGGATCTTGTCTATTCTAGACAGGAATCGTCTCAAGCACTTCGCCTTGAAAACGATAGCAATCCCAGTTGACCTGGTTGAGAACGAAAAGTACGAGGAGGCAATGGCGAAGGCCAACAGCATCATCCTTGACAGGGTCAAGGACCATGTAGTATCACATATTGTCAAAAAGGTCACGACAAATGCGATGTGGGAGGCCCTGACGAAATTGTATCAGCATACTTCCGTGCAGAGGAAGATGCTTCTAGAAAATCAGTTGTGGTCATACCAGATGCAGAAGGGAGAGAAGATAGATACCTTTCTCGGTTGATTAAAGGAGATCCGGGACCAGCTGACTACCATAGGGGCCATCCCAGATGAGGAGATGTTGGTGAGGACCGCATTGAACACAGTCTCAGAGGATTGGGAGGTATTTGTCCAGAGCTTGTTGGGCAGGTCAAGCCTTCCAGATTGGGAGGAACTGTGGGCAACTCTTCGTCAAGAAGAGATCATATGGCTAACCAAGGCGGGAAGCAGTGCTAAGGGGGTCAGAATCAAGAAGGAGGAAGAGGAGGATGTTGCCCTAGCATCTGCGGGAAAGCAGGAAAAACGAAAGAAGGACCTCTCCAAGGTCAAATGCTTCCACTGTGGGGAACTAGGTCACTATGCGAGCCAGTGTCCGAGAAAGAAGAGCAAGGGAGAGGCTTCTGAAACCAAGGTTGTGCCAACGAGGGCAAAGAAAGAAGTGGAGACAGATGATGATTGTGCCATGAGTGTTCATGCGCCACTTGAGAGAAAGTGGGAAGACATCGAGATGTAATCAGAGGAACTACAGGTGATGAGGGGCAGGATCCTCAAGGTATCTAACCTCTTGGATTATACCTGGCTACGGGAGCCCCAAAGAGGAGTAGCAGGACTGGCGGATGTCGGTAGACAACGATGCGGATGGAGCGACAGAGGGAGCTACAATGCAGGAGTCCCAAGACAGCGTGAGGCAACAGTGTGAGATGCATGGAGTTGTTGCAGCAGCACAGAGGTCAGAGAGGGAGCACTTGTCAGCGACAGAGGGAGCTTCAGCATCGGGAGAGTTTCTAGCCTGACAGAGATGTCAAAGTTGAGAGATCAATTATTTACTTCTCAGTAACTAAATTGCAGTGCAGCAGTTAGCAGTGGCAGTGCTATGGGAAACACGATGATGCATGATGAGAAGGGATGCAATGCAAATGCAGTGTTGGGAGTATGGACCAGCAGCAACATGGATGCAAAGGGAGTTGTCGTACGGATGCAACAATGGCAGTGGCAGGGCCATGGGTAACAGTACATGATGCAGCAGTGCAGAGGATGTTGCGCAGCAGGCCTAGCATCAACACAAGGACCGATGTCATAATCAGGGTGATACTCAGTGAGGAGTATTACTAGAACATAGTCCTCGCTAAGAGGGAGTGTTGATTTGGGGTAGCATCGAATGTGCTCAAACCACGAAACTTGGTGGAGAGGCTAAAGCACATGAGATCTCCAAGACCCATAAATGGTTTTGGCAGAATCTAACCAGTTTGGGAGATATTAAAATAATTAATATTTTTAATGGAGTCCCTAAGTCTAAACTTGGGCAAAATAAAATATTCATTGTTAAGTAATATAAAACTGAGTTAGAATGGTCCAAAATTCATGGATCAAGTCAGATCTAATCTTAACCGTTGATTAGGGACTTAATCTCGGCTGTTGAATTGTCAACGAGAAAAGTATAAGAGGAGGCTTGAGGGTCACTTGGAGAAGACATCGAGTTGATCAAGAATTCGATTTTCTAGGGCAGGGCTTGCTGAGGAAATCGAAGGAGTGATCAGAGTTGCAATTGAGGGGAAGTGAATACAGTAGCTGAGAGGCAAAGATAGTACTCGCAGCGTCAGCACAAAAGCCGGGAGAGGGTTGACGTAGAGCCAGCTAGAGGCCACACAAAAGTAGCCAAATTCCATGCAGAGGCAACCAGGAGCTGCGCAGACCCTAAGGAGGGCCAGCGTGTGAGAGACAAAGGCTCCAGAGGCTGATGCAAAGCCCCAAGAGGCTGACACTAGGCTAGAGAGGCTGACGCAGACCCTAGTGGCTGACGCTGGGAGATTTCGTGGGGTAGATTGGAGCTGAGAGCTGGATAGAGTGAAACAATCCCTATCATGGTGACAGAGAGCAACAGAAGTGTTGTTGTGGGATCATTCATCTGGTGATTCAGCTGGAATATCTGTCTCCGACTAAGAGGCACTACTGTTGAGGGCATTCTCTGTTAGGTGAGCCATTTGTGGCACCCAGATTGTATTATGAAACTGCTTAATAATAAAACCCTTAGATAGTTGCACCGGTTTTCCCACATTGGGTTTTTCTGGGGACATTAGTCCAGAAACAACGGCGTCACTTGTGTGCTTGTTTTCTTTCAGTTGATGATTTGTATGTGTTGAGACTATACTTGTATTTATTTTTTAGTATTTACATGGTAAATAACTTGTTAAGTAAAAGAACAAGTAGGGAGAAATAAATCAGATAGTACAGAGAGAATTTCTAACGGGTAGACTTAGAAATTCCAACAGATAAAAGATGTTGCATAGCCGTTTGCATGCAATTTTTTATTTGGATCCTAGACTCTTTGGGATGGAAAGAACAAATGGTGCAGTCATGAATGGCCTTTATAATGCAATTGAACAGTTGACTCTTGATTTAGAATTATCCGAGAGAACTAGAGAGCAACTTCGGACATACAAGTTTGAAGAGGGAATATTTGCAAGTACTAATGTTGTATAGGATAGGCCCTATTACCCACTACCAATAGGTGACACCCATAGGCGAATTTTTTCTCCAAGATTTGTCTTCATCCGACAGCCAACAACCACCAGATAGCTCGACGTGCCACCATTATCCACCACTTGAGCTAGCCATTATGTGCCCTCGCCCATCTATTATGATCGTATGTTTGAAGGTGGGGATTCCAACCCCAAAGGTATGGCTTTTCATTATGTAATTGGGTATTTTCGCTTTCTTATCCTTGACACATTTGGACATGGATTAGTGGGTGGATTCAGTGGAAAGAATGGGCTTGGTATGCACTCTTCTTCCTTTGTCCCAACTTGGTGGTTAGTCTTGTATCCTAGTCCCATGGGATCCCCTTTATTGGCTACTAGCTTTAGGAGTGACACTACATGGAAACCCTGATTTTGGTTGCATGGTCCCGCTTCCCAACACCATATATATCACTCCTGTCTGTTCATTATCACCCCTTTTCACTCTTTTCCCATTCGGGTTCACATTTGTCCATTGGGTCCATAACGAGTTAGCCTCCCGTCCCCTTGTCCACATTTTGGGTCGGGCTTGAAACAATGCCCTAGAGGTTGATGCAGTTAAAAAGAAGGTTAAAAGCATAATTTGGCCACTAACAACAGGAAATGTACCATAAAATGCAAAAGATGGCTGGGACATAAAAATTGAGCACGTGGGCAAAAGCCAAACATGAGCTCTACCCCTTATCATTATGGCCATCACCCTAGTTCCTAGGGCCCCTACGTTAGCCCCCTGCATCATCAAAGAGCCCATGATTGTCCCAACCCTTGGTGGGTTATGAATTGCCCAACCTTAAGGGAGTATTCACTGCTATATCATACACATCATGCACTCATTCCTTGAAGGCCCAAGCAGTTAAAAGAAAAAAAATCAATAAAAGGCAAAAGGCATATGAAGAAGGGTGGAATAACAAAGGCCAGGGTAATTCATGCACCACGATTGCTCCCTCCTACATCTATACACCCATGTGTGGGCTTCTCAGATTATAGCTACTCTTATACCATGGCATGTGGCTTGGAGCCTTCTCTATTGCCACACTCCATTCCATCATTATTTCACATGACACCTACCATTTGAAAGATGTACCATGGACCTGCCACTCCCTTAGAGGTTGAAACCACCTAATAGGGTCCTTTATTAACCTCCCTTTTGAGCTTGGGGACACCTATACATTCTAAAGCCCATTTGGAAGGGCATGCCACTATGAAGTGTCCACTTGAGCCCCTAATTTGTAAGCTCATTTACTCATTTGCACTTATGAATTGTTGTACTGGAAGGTGAGAACATGCATTGGATCTTATATAAGATTGCAAGTGGGTCTTTGCCTTGGGTTTGGCCTCCCTATATGAGATCCAAGCCCTCTAAAAGTATCATGATGGCACTTGTAGGGTGAGCGTTGAGAGCCATGGGCTTCCTACATAGTAAAGTATTGATTACCATACCATGGGATTCTTCAGTAGTACATTATGCTTGTTCATGCCCCAGTCATGCAAGGATGATGATTCATTGGGACCACATTCCCAACCGACTACATACTTGCACCAAACACTTGGCATTTGATCCACGGCCTAGATGGGGTTTTGTCTCACCTAGGGAGACATGGGAGGGCTTGTATCATCATCCTCACCCTCATTGATGGAGTGTTGACATGTTTGATCCAGTTCGAGAGCCATGAGACCATTTAGAGCCATTTGGGAGCACCATAGATGTTTTGCTTGGAAACCAAGGGGCCAACCCTTTGGTCATCAATTTGAGATCCCTCTTCTTCATTTTGGCACATTAGGGACATATATTGGCCTTCCAACCACCCTTTGCACTATGATTCTATTGTTTCGGCCTCATTAGGAAGGCTTATTTTGTACTTTTGAGCTATTTAGTGGGCTTGTCACCAATTTGATTGTTATTTTACACATTAAAGTTTTTTAGGGGCTTATTAGGCTAATTAGACTATATCGAACCCCTTGAGGCTCATATAAATTGAAGAGATCTCAAATGTATTTATCATCATCACTTGGATTTGGGATATCTCTCTGTAAAGAATTCAAACCGACAATTTGTGGAATGATTTGGATGATCAAATGCATTTTGATATGTGGAATGTTATCGCTATCTCTCTTGGAGCTTCTCTTTGGCAAGATTGTGGATGTATATACTCTTCTCTGTTTTGTAAGTGCAAAAAAATGTTATATTTTTGTTTTAATAAGTGTCTAATGCATGGAATTATTTTCTTATGGTGAAATAATGTGCCCTAATTAATGTGAATTAGTGGAATCATTGAAGCTATTGAAATTTTTTGCATGTGTTACTCATTGGAAAAAAAAGGAATGGATGTTCCTAGAGGATAATGTGTATTTGCATCCTTGAAACTCCATAATAATTGCCATCGAAGTGGAAAAGTCTAAAGTTAACATGTAGCTGCATCCATAGATAGTGAAGCTGCTTCTTTAGGCCTCCCTAAAGAGCGAAGTTTCCCAAATCTTGATCATTTTGACTCCAATCTTCCCAATGGTGCTAGATTCTTGGTGATCACACTAACTTGACGAAATATTATTCTTTCACCTCTTTTCTTTCTCTTTTCTTTGTCCCTCTAAGGATAAAGAGATTTTCTAGGGCTTGGTGCGAAATTTTAGGGAGGTGGAATTTTGGGATTCCGTCGAGACAAATTTCTTCATTTGCGTCTCCTCTAGGCATCCTCCAATTTTGAACAAATTCCGACTGTGGAAATTCAAATAAATTGATGCCCTAGCTATCACACCAAGTGGGAACTGGGAACCCTTGAAGCTGCTTTGACTTGGGGATTTCTTGAAGGTTTGCAAGTTATAGCCTATCATTCAAAACCTTGTCTCTTGACTATATTCACCTTGGATGAACCTCTATCCCATCACATATTTCAAGTTTCAACCCTAGATCTAATATAGTCCTCCCAAGGGGTTTTTCATGGAAAGCCATTCATAGCTTCTCCCAAAGCTCACACCTCAATTCACCCTTTCCATTGAATGAGCCATCCTTGCCTCACTTAAAATCTATTCGAACACCTATCACAAGTGATAGGTACTGAGAATCCTCCCATCGGTGAAAATCTGAGAAGAGAAGGGGACATACGCTGTGGTGATAGTGGACCTATGTCCCATTTGTTGTTGTGCCCTAGTAGTTTTCCTTTTAGGTCCCATTTTCTAAGACACCTACTAATTTTTGCGGTAACGCTTTTGGTGTCACTGCGTGGGACACAAGACGTGTGTCTAAGTTCCCATATGACATTATTGACATATCTTTTGGCAACTCCATTGGAAGAACAAAGCCCTAGTTCTTCATTGAACTCCAAATTCAATGTTTGTAGGGTAAAGAAAGCATCTCTCTAGGCACCTTTGAATTCACCCTAGCGGCTCCTACATGACTGATATGCGTAACTTAATAGGATGTCTTTCTTTGATTATTTCCCTGCCTTGGACATTGTTCGCATTCCTAGACGCCCTAAGCATCTCACCTGGACTATCATACGTGGGGTGCCCACTTTTGATGGTGATCCACTATTTGCAATTGATCATGTGGCAAGATTTGTCATATTTGCCTAAAAAGCTAAAACAGTTCATCACAATGTCCTCATGTTGCTATTTATGAGATCCCTCCATGGTCATAATCCATGGTTACATAATTGCAAACCTAAGAGCATCTCATCTATTCAAGAATTCTTTGATGGCTTTCTTGAACATTTTCAGGCGTGCCAACCATTGGATATTCAACAAGAAGCCTTCATTGAACATCATGAAGATCTTGGGAAAAGTGATCCCACTCCCCCTTTGAACTTTGATATCAATGATTACTTATTGAAGAGGGAAAATGGCGGTTCATGGGCATTGTTTTGACAAGGACCCTATACATGACACTGCTGATGATGATATCAATAGGACCCTTGACCCTTGTCTTTCCTCATGATCCTGGGGATGTTTGAGTCTCATGTGGACCCTTTCCTCAACCCTCTTTACCTAATCGCTAATAATGAGTAATTCTCTCCCTCTCCTAAGTGTGATCATTGTGGGCAACCTGATTGTTGTGTCTCTCCATATCATCAGTGTCCCTTTCCTTCCAATCATGACCTTGTGGTGGCCACAAACCCTGATATAAATGATAGGGACCATGATGAAGATGATATGCATGAGGTTTCCATTCATCAGAGATTTATGAGCGTGATTGTTGATATCTCTATATTTTGGTTGAAGGAGAGGATCTTATGGAATAGGTTGCATCCTTTCATTCCCTTTTTACCCATGATCCTCCATTTGTGGTCATTTTATTTTTCCCACCGCTCACCCTTGTGATCTTCCATATGGCCATTATTGCCCATACCTTTGGATTTATTACATAAGAAATCATATAGGCAATTATTCTCACATTGATCTAATGATATGTTGGTTGCATTGACTTTATGATTACACTTAGCCTTCGCTTGATGTAATATGCATGTTAGGGTAGGGTGCATTGCATATTGGTTTTTGCATTAGAACTAACATCATATTATGTTGTTATGCTAGATTAGATAAATTTAGTTTAAAATTGCATTCTAGAGTAGATTTTATTTCCTATTAATTTTTACGGACTAATCAAAGCACGGGCAATTAAAGGATGCATAAAAACATGTCCTGTGTGCTTAGCTTTTGATCTGCAGGTAACGGGTCTACAGTCCTAAGTGATTGTTGGTGTTCTCATGAATTTTTGTTTGAGTACATGGTTCATGCACTCTACTGAGAGCTCATGTCCCAGTTGGAGCCACAGATGTTACCCACCACCAGTGGGTGACATTGACAGGAAAAAAAATTCCTAGATTTTTCTTCAGCGAGCAATCAGCAGCCCCTTACAACCACTAGATAGCTCGATGTGCCACCATTCTCCGCCACATGAGCCAGCCATTATGTGCCCTCACACATCTATTATGATTGTATGTTTGACAATGGGTCTTACAACCCTTAAGGTATGCTTTTTCATTATGTAATTGGGTATTTTCACTTGCTTATCCTAGACACATTTGGACATAGATTAATGGGGGATTTGACGGAAATAGTGGGCTTGGTCTATACTCTTGTTTCCTTATCCCAACTTGGTGGTTAGTCTTGTATCATTAGAGGAAATTTCAGCCTAAAAGTGACCTCCTAAGGAAAACTCAAGAAATTAATTAAAAAAATGCTATGTAGACATTTTTTTAATATTACTTTACTTTTATCTATGTTCCACAATATTTATTAGCATAAGATTTAATAAAAAAAATTAACATACTATTTCTAATCTTTTGCTTTTATTGAAATTCCTCGATATATGGTACTTTTATTAAAATAAATAGCTATATATACTGATATTTAGTTTATTGCTATATTTATATTTTAATTTTATTCTCTTAATTATATTTATATTTTTTTTTTGTTTTCTTAATTAGGAGAGGCCAAACTTCGCCTATATTTTTAGGCGGAATCGATGGTTGCCCTTTATGAATACATTTTTTACCTTTTAATATTACTAATTTTGTAATTATATAACCTGTCTTATTGTTTATTGTAAACTATATTTATATTTTGGTTGGAATCTAGTTAAATTTCCTTTTTGAAATACTTGTTTAACTATTTAACTATTTTATATTTAATTATATTTACTATTATTATATTTTGTTCGAAATCTGGTAATTTGACTTTTTGAGAATATATTTTTTCACTATTTAACTATTTTTTTACTATTTAGCTATTTTATTTTTAATTGTCTATATATACCTTTTATATTTAACAGTTTAATTATCTATACATATTTTATTTTTAACTAATTTTTTGTGTTTTTTTTGGGCATGGTTATCAATGTCAAATGGCCCTGCATTTTTAATTTATATTTTTTCACTGATATCAGGATTTTCATTGCATTAATCATCTTTTTGATATTCTAATTTATATGAGTAAGGTAGGTAAATGATATTAATAAAATATTACGCGAATACCCAAATTAAAAATAAAATATTTCACTGATACCCAAATTAATAATAAAATATCAATGTTGCGAAAATAATTATCGGGAATAAATCGGCGAGGGAAAAAAATCGGAAAAAAAAAAATAAATAAATAAAATCGTAAAAATCGGGAAAAAATCGTAAAATACAAAAATATTCATTTTTTTCAATTTTTTTAATATCTAAAGCATCTAAAACATAAAATAAATACATTGACACATAAATATGATAAAAGAACTAATATATAAGATGTGTAATATCATTTCTAGTGTTACATCACACATAACAATGAATCATGTCCTGAATAGTAAGTCCGGACTCCTGAGTCCCAACTCAGCCTCAAATATCAACAAAAAATATAATAATGTATATCATATCATGAGTCATAATGTCATATACAATGAAATGAACCAAATAACTAATACTATTGATTTCCTCTGCCCCTCTTGCGAGAAAATGCATTAGCTTTCCCTTTCCCTCTAGATGTAGATGCTGGTGGAGTTGGTAGTGAACTCTGTTGTGCTCTAGAAACTGAAGAACTAGGAGGTAGACCATGTTCTCTACTGGTGGTAGGGGTAGTCTGGCTAGGTGGTGTCACCTCCTCCTCCTGTTACTCCCCATCCCCCTCCCCCTCTACACCTTTCACTACCTCATGCTCTAACCAATCATCAACAAACTCCATGAGAGGCCTCTCAGCCTCAACCCTCCATGCAGCACAACCTCAACCCTCCATGCAGCAGTGGTGTCAATCACATCCAATGAGATGGCCTCCATATCAGGTATCCTCTCAAGTTGCTTCACCCACAATTGAAAATTGTAGTAGATGTAGACCATGTCATTAAGTCACTGGGTCTCCAACCTATACAAAGATCATAAAATAATAATTATAAAAAAGTTATTTAATGAATTCAAAAAATTAATTGGAAATTTGGAATATTTTAAGTTTTAAATTTAACCTGTTGTGTATTTTTCAAATACACTCTAGTTGCGCTTGCATCCTGAGGAGCTACATGTTTGGCTAAGGATTCGAATGGCAAGCTTTTGCAGATGGAGTACTCTGGCACCATAGCGAGTCCACCATGCATCTACAACAAAAATACAAATAAGATAAACATAAGAAAAAAACGAAATTTGAAAGTTGAAACAAAGTATGAAGTTATGAGTTTGAAGAGAATAAAATTTGAAAATACCTGGCATTGTAGTTTTCCTATTAGTTACAACCATCTCAAAGCCAAATGTGCCACTTGCCATCCTATATATCTCCAATTTTTTTTTAGATTTCTGCACGTTTTGTTGGAGATCACACCATCTTTTGAACACAGGTTAAGAATCCATCCATGATCTCAACATCAAATAAGAACCCACATGGGTAAGAAAATGCGGGGTTCAGGTAGATCCCTGCAGCATGAATGGGACGATGGAGTGTGTTGTTCCATTGCTCATCAATCACTTCCCATAGGAGGAGTTGTTTCTGAAACCCTTCATCTCTCTTATCATCATAGTAGGTCTGAATGGATTATTTGGCCTTGTCCATGGCCTCATACAAATAGCCCATTACGGGCTTCTCACCATCAACTAATAAAAGAATCTTTACCAAAGGTTCAGTAACGGTGCACACCTCCTACACTCCCGCCCAAAAGTCTTCCTAGTATGAAACTAATCTGCATATGGCCTCTCCCTCTGGTTTGCGGCTCATTGTCAAAGCACGCCACTCCTCTGAAAGAAAAGTTCTCTTCACATCCCACATAGAATTTAAAAGGGATTGAAAAGATATGAAACTGGTTGCAAACCGTGTAATGGCGGAGCGCACCAACTCCTTTTTGTTGGTAAATTTCCTCATCAAGCTAAGCGCAGATGCATGATTATATATAAATTTTGTAATACTTTTTGATGAGTCAACAATATCTTTAACAAAGGAAATTTTTCCTATGTTCTCCAACATCAAATCAATACAATGTGCAGCACAAGGTGTCCAAAATAAAGTAGGATGCCTTTCCATAAACATCCTACTAGCAGTGACATAATTTGCAGCATTGTTTGCTATGACTTAGACAACATGTTCTACACCCACTTCCAAAATAAACACATCCAACAAATCACATAATAATTTTGCATCTTTGATATGCGAAAATGCATCAACAGATTTCATAAACATTGTCCCCTTGGAACAACTAACCAAGAAATTTATAAGGGTTCTCCCCTTTTCGTCAGTCCAACCATCTAACATTACAGTGCATCTTGTTTGTGCCCATGATGCTCTAAACTCCTCCAATCTTTTGGTGCAGTCAACTTTTTCCTCTTGAAGAATGCGGCCTCTAAAGTCATCATAAGAAGGGATTTTGTACTCTGAGCCAACAGTTGCAATAACATCAACAACAAGCTGGAAAAATGGATTATTCCTTACAACACTGAAAGGGATATCACTCCAAAGGAGAAACTTGCCCAACAACTTATCAACTTGTTCTTTCTCATTTTTTTAAGCATTGAAGTGATAAATGGTTGTGAACCAGGCATGGTTCTAGGAACAATAAATGATAAGGCAGCTATAGGGTTGGTTGTAGACATTGACACTTCCATATTCACCTCCTAACACCTTCCCTGCTAGTTTCTTCTTCAGTTCTGCTTTGAACACTCTCTCTTTGCTCTAATTCTTCCAATGATCTTATCGCTCTTCAGATGATTTCCGCATTTGTATTATTGCAAGGCCCTACATCATGTCTAGGGATTTGTGCAAGGTGATACTTCAATCTATAAACCCTCCCTGACATATGATGGCCACACAACTTGCAAGACAAGTTCAATCTATCAAACCCTCCACCAGGTTCACCATATTCCCATAGAGGGTCTAATTTCCTTGGCATGTTTGTAACTTGGTTGAACTCTTGAGTTTTAATGTAAGATGAAATTTGAACTTTGAAGTTGAACCTATGGCACAATAAAAATTGCAAGTTACAAAAATTAAAAAAAATTACATACATGACACAACACATTGAATTTTTGACAAACAAACAAAAAAAACTTCAACTCAATCCAAAATGAACTCTCTCCACTCTATGCAACAAAAATGAAAAATAAAACACCATCAAATCCACTAAAAGATCTTTGATAAACAATGGGTTATAGAAACCCAAACAAAAACAAAAAAAAAAACCAAAACAAAATGGCCAAATTTGGTGCCCATACCTGGAAACCACGGTTTGCCGGAGAAATTTGATCCAAAGACGAAATTCTCTTGCTTGAGATGCTAAAATCTCCAGGCTTCCTCCTGCTCTGCCCTAGTAGACGCCTTCCAGAGTTTCTCTCCTTTTCAGCTTTCAATCTACGTTGCTGCTTATTCAAAATGACAAACAAAATTCATGTTTTCCCTTATAAAACGCGCTATCCGCCACCCCTGCGATAACTTCCTATTTAATCGCGATTATTTCAAAATTATTACGCTTTTTGAAGTTATCGTGATAATTTCACTGATTTTTTGGAAAAAGAAAACCGCGTGGTAATCGGGAATTTGAAAAACACGCGATTTTTTCATGTTATCGCGATTTTCGCAACACTGAAAAATATTTCACATATACCCAAATTAAATAATTTAAATTATTTTAGACATGTACCTCTTTTTAAATTTAAAAGATTTTGATTTGTTTACATATTATGACATGGAAATTACATGAAAATTTCATGGGCACTTTTAGGCTGAAATTTCTTCACATGCTTAGTCTCATGAGATCCCCTTTATTGGCTACTAGCTTTAAGAGTCACACTACATGGGAAACATTGATTTTGGTTGCATAGTCTCGCTTCCCGAAACCATATGCATCACTCCCCTCCATTCATTATAACCCCTTTTCACTTTTTCCCATCCGGGTCCACATTTGTCCATTGGGTCCACAATGAGTTAGCGTCCCTTCTGCTCATTATAACCCCTTTTTACTATTTTCCCATCCAGGTCCACATTTGTCCATTAGGTCCACAAGGAGTTAGCCTCCCCTTCCCTTGTCCACAATTTGGGTCGGGCTTGGAATCCAGAGGTTGATGCAGCTAAAAAGAAAGTTAAAAACATAATTTGGCCACTCACAACAAGTAATATACCATAAAATGCAAAAGATGGTCGAGACACAATGTTCCACCAAGACTTCGGGATGGGGTGACACAGGTGCATGGAGACGCACAAGGGAGATGTGTGGGAGTACCCTCAAATTTTAGGAAAATTTGGGGGAACGGGGGGGGCGTCAGGGTATATAATTTTTTCTTTTTAATATATATATATATATATATTTCAAGTTCATATTCAATAATGAAAGCATAAATACAATGATACATACATTATTCATCCATAGACCACAAGATTCAATAATGAAATACTTTGATCTATAATCATCATTCATTATTCACCATTCTAGAATCTACATTGATTTAAAAATTAAATTCTTCATTCATCATTCTAGATTTTAAATTGATTTAAAATTAAAATTCATCATTCATTATTCTATAATCTAATTAGTACTAAGCAAAATAGACTATAATAGATACTGAAATCTGAAGACGGAATAGTAAATTTAGATAACTAAAACTCAAAAACAGTGGAGTGATGAGTTTAAAAGTCACTCTAAAAACATAGAGGGCTTGGTGCTCTTGATTAACTACTAATTCCATACCTTTGTACATGACAAAATGCAATGGAAACATTACAACATCGAATCCTGAATTTCTAAAAAACTGTTAAGTCTGCTCGATTTTGAGTGAGATGTAAAATTCTGCTTTCTCCATATGAAATCCAATGACGTTAAAACAACTCTCAAACATCCTGAGTCATTTCATGGTAACGTTAAAAATTTAAGTAAAATGATGAAAATGAAAGATAAAGGAGAATGTCACTTTTACTTTAAGAATTTAATATAACCATAAATTGCATAGCATTAGTAGGGCAATATGGTCAAATGCTAGGTTTCCCCTGTCATAATCATTGTTTACAAACAAATTTAAGGGGGGACGCATAATCCATTTTGAAAGGGGACACCTAGGCGTCCCTCTTTTGGGGAGTCGTATCCCCCACATTGGGGAAACGTCCCCCCCACGTCTCCCCACGTCTCCCCAAAGGGGGGCGTGGGGCAACGTTTCCTTAAATGTCCCACCGTCCCAAGTGCGTTGGGTGCGAGAGGTGTGCGCACCAGACCCTAGGGGACGCGTCCCTGTGGAACACTACCGAGACATAAAAATTTAGCACATCGGCAAAGCCAAACATGAGCTCTAAACCTTATCATTATGGCCATCATCCTGGTTCCTAGCCCCCCTATGTGAGTCCCTTGCATCATCAAGGGACCCATGATTGTCACAACCCCTGATGGGCGATGAACTGCCCAACCTTAAGGGGATATTCATTGCTATATCATACATATCATGTTCTCATTCCTTGGAGCCCTTAGCTAGTTAAAAGAAAGAAAAATCAATAAAAGGCAAAAGGCATATGAAAAAGTGTGGAAAAACAAAGGCTGAGGTAACTCATGCACCATGATTGCTCCCTCCTACATCTATACACCCATGTGTGGGCTTCCCTCATTATAGATACCCTTGTACCATGGCATGTGACTTGAAGCCTTCCCTGTTGCCCCACTTCGTTCCATCATTATTTCACATGACATTTGCCATTTGACATATGTACCATGGACTTGTCACTCCCTTCGAGGTTGAAACCACCTAACAGGGTCCTTTGTTAACCTCCCTTTTGAGCTTGCAGACACCTGTACATTCTAAATCCCATTTGGAAGGGCATGCCGCTATGAAGTGTCCACTTGGGCCTTTGATCTGTAAGCTCATTTACTCATTTCCACTAATGAATTGTTGTACTGGAAGGTGAGGAGACACGTTGGATCTTATACAGGATTGCAGGTGGGTCATCGCCTTGGGTTTGGCCTCCCTATACAAGATCCAAGCTCTCCAGGGGGGTCATGATGGCACTTGTAGGGTGAGCATTGAGAGCCATGGGCCTCCTCCACATCACAGCATTGATTACCATACCATGGGATTCTTCAACACCACATTATGCTTCCTTGTGCCCTAGTCATGCAAGGATGATGATGCACTTGGACTACATTGTCCAGTCGACCACATACTTGCACCAGACACTTGGCATTTTCAGGGCCCAAATGGGGTTTTGTCACACCTAGGAAGACATGGGAGGGATTGTATTATCATCCCATCCCTCATTGATTGAGTGTCGACATGTTTGATCGAGTTGGAGACCCATGAGACCATTCAGTGTGCCCCACATCCATTTGAGAGCACCATAGATGTTTTTCTTGGAAACCAAGGGGCCAACCCTTTGGTCATCAGTTTGATTGCCCTGTTCTTCATTTTGGTACATTTGGGACATATATTGGCCTTTCAACGGCCCTTTGCACCATGATTCTATCATTTCAGCCTCATTAGGAAGACTTGTTTTGTACTTTTGAGCTATTGGTGGGCTTGTCATCAATTAGATTGTTATTTTGCACATTTAAGTTGTTTTTAAGGGCTTATTAGCATAGTTAGGCTAAATTTAACCCCTTGAGGCTCATATTAATTTTAGAGACCTCATTTGTATTCATCGTCATCACTTGGTTTTGGGATATCTCTCTCTAAAGAATTTGGACCTGCAATTTGTGGAACGATTTGGATGATTAAATGCATTTTGATGTGTGTAATGTTTTTGCTATCTCTCTTGGAGCTTCTCTTTGGCAAGATTGTGGATGGATATGCTCTTATTTGTTTTGTAAGTGTAATATAATGTTATATTTCTATTTTAATAAGTGTCTAATGCATGGAACTATTTCCTTATGGTGAAATAACATGCCCTAATTAATGTGCATTAGTGGAATCATTGAAGCTATTGAAAAAATTTGCATGTGCTACTCATTTGACAAATAATGAATGAATGTTTCTAGAGGATAATGTGTATTTGCATCCTTGAAACTCCATAATAATTGCCATCGAAGTGTAAATGTCTGAAGTTGTCAAGTAGCTACATCCATAAATAGTGAAGTTGCTTCTTTAGGCCTCCTTGAAGAGCAAAGTTTCCCAAATCTTAATCAATTTGACTCCAATCTTCCCAATAGTTAGGCATTGGGTCCTAGATCCTTGGTGATCACATTAACTCAACGGAATATCATTCTTTCATCTCTTTTCTTCATCCCTCTAAGGATAAGGAGATTTTCTAGGGCTTAAAATTTTAGGGAAGAGGAATTTTAGGATTTTGTCTGGACAAACTTCTTCATTTGTGTCTCCTCTAAGCATCCTCCAATTTTGAATGAATTCCGACGGTGGAATTTTAAGTAAATTGATGCCCTAGCTATCACACCAAGTGGGAACCCTTGAAGTTACTTTGACTTGGGGATTTCTTGAAGGTTTGCAAGTTATAGTCTATCATTCAAAACCTTTTCTCTTGACTATATTGATCTTGTATGAACTTCTATCCCGTCACATATTTCAACCCTAGGTCTAATATAGTTCTTATCCCAAGGGGTTTTTCATGGAAAGCCATTCATAGCTTCTCCCAAACTTCACACCTCAATTGAGCCTTTCCATCCTTGCCTCACTTAAAATTTATCCTAGGAACACCTATCACAAGTGAGGGATACCGGGACTCCTCCCGTCGATGAAAATTTGAGAAGAGAAGGGGACATAGACTGTGGTGATAGTGGGTCTCTATCCCATTTGTTGTTGTGCCCTAGTAGTTGTCCTTTTAGGTCCCCCTTTCTAGGACCCCTGCTAGTTTGTGTGGTAACAAGTCCAATGTTCTTCAAGGGAGATGGTGGCAGTTTTATGTATCAAAGACCTCTAAATTGCAACATTTTGCAATTTGTTTTTTGAGTAAGGGATCTAGCGCCTCTACTTGTGAAAGGAATTGGAGTAGCTTTAACCATATTCAATCCAAGAAAAGAAACAAATTATTGTCTATAATGTTGGAAGACCTTGTTTATGTTCGCAGTGATTTGAAGTTGGCATTGAGTAGCATGGCCAAAGATACATCCAATTCCTTTCAACCATGGTTTATGCCCATGGCAGAAAAAAATGATATTAGCATTGATGATGACTCACTAGATGAGTCAAATGATGAGTTTGATGATCACCATTCTAGTGGCTTTACTAGGCCATGTGCTCCTAATGATTTAGAGCTCTATGATGTTACAAGTAGGCCATAAGGATAGATAATCTATGCTTTTGAATTTTGTAGAACAATTTTTTGGATTATAACTACTTGACATTATGGACTTTCTTTTTAAAATTTTGAAATTTGAAGATGTTCTCCAAGATTTTGCAATATAGTTGTATTGTAATTTGTATGTTTAAATTCTGATTACGTTTTAATTTTGTCATTTTTCAAGAATTACAAGTATTTGACATTATAGACATTCTTTTAAATTTTGAAAATTGAAAATTATGCCATTCCTTTTTGAAATTGCAAACTACTATGGTGTATGTTTACATTTAACTAATGTCATTGAGAATTAGATGGTATTCTAATTAAGTTATTCATGTATGTTTACTAATGAAAAATATGTATAGTCGAACTTAATGTTGACGCTCATGCAAACTTCATTTGAAAATTTGAATTTAATCATTTTCAAACTCAAATTCGAACTTGAGCCTTGTGACATAGGTGACTGGAGAATCCTTGTAGACAATATTGTCCTTGCCTTCCTCTCTTGTTCTCTCTTCTTCTTCTTTTTGTAGCTACTTTGTACGTTATACCACAATTTCTTTTAACCTCTCATGTTGGGTCTCATAATCATGTGAGCCATGAGATTGCTGAGTGTGAAAGTCCCATGCTAATTTATTATCCCTCACCTTGATAGTTTTATATGGGGCATTTGACCCTAGCTGTGCTATTTCAACTATGCGGTGGTTCTTGCCTACATTATCTATTTTATGAGAAGATTCCCCATCGTTACCATCTGTTGTCTTTCCACAAAGAGGTATATCCATTTCCTTCATATTTGTTATTTGTCTGCATGCAGTAGATTTATGAGATTGATCTGGCTGTTAAGTAACAAGTACCCTTAGGTTCCCTTTTAGGATGACCCTGGCACCTGCCTTTGGAGTCAACTGAGTTGTTGTCCTTACTTGAACAAGTATTTCATTAACGGACGAACTAGATATTTTGAATTGAACAAGGCGACAAGATTCCCCTCTATGACCAATAAACATTGGAGGCATGACCTGAAAGTTGCCAAATGGATCTATCATATGTTGTGGTGTAGTGGCTATTGTATTTTGTTGAGCGATTTTCCCAAAGTTTCTCTGCCCAAAAGCTGACATTGATATGCCACCAAAACCGTTGTATTTAAGAGATTAATCTCTTGTATTCTTTTTTGGATGATATAGCCCATCAAAATTTCTAGGTGAAGGCTTTGAGTTTCCCATAGACTCTAGAGATCGAGGTTTTTTATTCTCTTTAGGAGGGTATAGTCGTGACCAATCATTTGGGTGTGCCTTCACCCATGTTTCAACCTCTCTTGCTAGGTTCCTATGAAACTCTTCATACTTCCTTAAAGACTCTGCATACTCCTTCCCCAAAACCGATTCTAGTAGCTCTATTTTTCAAGCAAACCCTCTAGGCTGGCAAGAGAGCCAACTCTAATACTACTGTAATGTCCCAAGGGGATTTTTCCCTTAGGATTTTATTTTTAACTAGGGTTTCCTAATAAACCAAAAAAGATTATACAGCAATAGTGCATATTCAAATAACAACAATTTGATCCTTCAATAGTTCACAGTAAATTAGTGTTAACTTCCCAATGAACATTCCACCAATAATCCTCATAGTCTTTCTTGTGATTTTATACAGTTACAGAGAATCACAATCACATAATTAAGCAATAGGTTTACACCAGTTTTCAATAGTTAAAACTAGTTCCAATCAAGCAGTTTGCTTCTAAGTCTATTTCACCAATAAGTTTGGTTATACAATGACAACCCTTAATACAATAGCCAAAATCCAAAGCACCAATTTAACTCAAATTGTTTCAAGGTTGCTTAACCAAAGCTTCTACTTTATCCACTTGCTTATTCGTTGATGCCTTCCACTACGGTTCCAACTACTTTAGACCCAAGTGTTGATATTCAATTTAATCCTTTGTTGTTTACTCTACACCTTGATTCATCTAATGCTATCGTCTGCTGCTTGGATAGATTACTACCCAATTCTCCGGTCTTGTTGCAGTATGCCCTGTAGTGCTCCTACTACCACAAACCCCGAATTGATGCCTACAATTTCCTTCGCTACCTCAACTCCAGATTGAACTTTTGGCCCTGCGACTATACTATGCCTTTGTTGTTGATCTGTAAACTACCGTGGGTATTCCATTGGACAGTTCGTCACAACAAATCCGATAATATTATATTAAAAGTCTGAGATTCTACATTATTACAGTTTTATTTAATTTCTAGATTTGTAAAATTATCTGTAATTAGAGCATGCAGGTAAAAGTAAATCATGCAGAAAAGTAGAGAACGAAAAAATAGGCTCACACACACATAATACACAAGATATGCTCTCTAAGAAACCCTTTCGGGAGAAAACCCAGCTGGAAGGTGAGGTCACTTCACTCTCTTTCTCTGTCTCAAAATATGGCTACAGATATGTTGTAGCAGCTACAACCATCCTCCAAAATTTTGCCTTAACTTCGTTTTGGAGCCTCCCTACCAACCATCCTTAACAACATGTCTTGCACTGTCAAGTACATAGGCTTTAGCTGAGTTTCAGTGGCTTGCCAGCATGTGCATGTCATCTTGTTTGTCTCCTACCCGCAGGTTGTCATTCCAGACTTAGGCAATTTTCTGGCTGAGATGCTCTTGCTGGAAATTGCGCAATTCTAGAGCAGCCAGGCAACCCTCCCTCAGAAAATTGTGCAATCCAACCCAACACTGGGCTTCAGCCCAAAAATTGCACAATTTTGGGAGATAGTGACCTGCTGACCCTAGAAATTGTGCAATGCTTGAGGGACAACCAACCTTGCTCAGCCTAGAAACTACGCAAATTTCATCCCCAGACTTGCAGATTGCTGCATGTGTTGTCAGGTTGACCAGTTCCCTCCAGGATTGAGCAATCTTGATTTGCATGCATGGGTTTCTTTTCCCGAAAAAGCAAAAGGCAAAGCATCCCTAGATTTTAGGGATCTATTTTTAGCAACTAGAGGTTACATGCAAAGATTGTTTTAGAAACCTCCCGCCAAGTGTCGTTTTTTCCTAGATTTGTGGCATGCGCGTCATAAACTCAATCTTATCAAAACTCATTTGTTGGACACTGTAGAGCGCATTCCTCACATCGATCTTGCAGCTTTGACATCCCACATCACATCTAGGAGTCTTCGGCACATTCAACTCAACCTTTTTTGGGTAAGTCTGCTTTTCATGCCATTTGTTGCTTTTCTATCGCTTTTTGTATTTCGCTTTGTGTAAGTGTCGTTTGCTTGGTTTCAATGAACGCTTGTTGTCGTTTTGATGCATGTTAGGTTGTAGAAGCATTGTTTCAGTTTTTCACTACATCTCACTACTGTCGCATGCATGACATTGTTTCTGCACTAACAGTTGTCGTTGCGGCGACTCGCTTCACACACATGCTTGTTTTCCCGTTTTCTGAATCCTGCACTCATTGTTTGCATGCATGCTCATTCACTCTTGTTTACACTCAGTTTCACCATGCATTCAAACTTCTCATGTTTTCAGTCGCCCGTCAGCAAGTCTTCTCTGCCTGGCCCAGACCTTGCCTTGCCCAGCTAGCAATGCGCATTTCTGGAAG
Source organism: Pinus taeda (assembly GCA_000404065.3). Lineage (NCBI taxonomy): Eukaryota > Viridiplantae > Streptophyta > Pinopsida > Pinales > Pinaceae > Pinus > Pinus taeda. Next base: position 87,383 of record APFE030438555.1, read on the forward strand.
TGATCGCTCTGCCTTCCCTCCATAAATTGCGCAAAGCTGGCCCAGCATTGGTCTGCGGCTTGCATTGTGCAATTTGGGAGGCAGTGCCTTGCTGGCCCCAAAAACTGTGCAATGCAATTTACTGGTATGCATGTCACTACTGAATGAAACTGCGCATTGTAGAGTTTCAATCCTCAGCAAGCTAGGCTGGACTACGCATTGCGCAGTTCCAGCAGTCAGTCAGCTTCCTGACAGACCAGACTATGCCTTGCGTAGTTTTGGCAGTCAGTCTCCCAGCCTCTCGATGAAAATTGCGCAATCTTCACATTCAGTCACACAGGTATGTTGCATGTCAGTCCTCAAATTTGTTTTGGTTTTCAACTGACAAATTGCTTGCCATGAGTGTTGCTATGTCTTCAAGTATCACAAGTGTTCGTCTACCTCTCAGCGATGCAGGTACAATGGCCTCCAAGAGAGCAGGGTCAAAGGACACCGTTGAGAGCGCAACTAGAAATGCAGTTGCGCAAGTGTCTATGAGCTTGCCTATCTATGAAGACACCAAGTTGTTCATAGACAAAGATATCAAGATAAAATGGCAGCAACAGAGGGTAGCAGACATGTGCATGACAAAGGCAAGAGGAAGGTTGTTGACAATGCAGAGGTGGAGCAAATCTGTAAGTTCAAAGCAGATCCACTTGTGATGAAAGCAACTTTGGGGATTAAGGCTAAAAAGCGACAACGCAACAAGAGGATCGCACAAGAGGCAAAGAGAGAAACAGAGGATGGAGGAAACAGAGAAGGAGTTGTAGGAGTTTAAGAGGTAACTCAGGGAAGAACAGGAGCTGCGCAGAGGAGAGAAGAAAGCGCAGCAGGAACAAGTACAACAAGAGGTGCAACATGCATAGATTGATGAAACTGCACCCATACAAGTTATAGACCAATCCCAGCAGCTGCACAGAGAAGACAGGGTGAGCAGCGGTGTCGATCACATGCACGGGTGTTCAGAAGCATGGATGTCATTGTGCGCGCACATGCGATCCCATCCATTAGCACACTCACTGAGGCGAAGACAAAGAACCAAGTCCAACTAGAGCTGGACATGTACTTCGACGAGTTGACGCGCATAGCCACTAGCACACACTTGGAGATCAATGCATACACTATGCATCAGTATGTTGCTGGTCCGACTGCACTCAAGACTATGATGTGCATGTTATCAGACGAGTTGGACAAAGGAGCCAAATCAGTGTACCCGGATGCAACGGAGGCAAGAGTTCGCTTCCAGAAGGATGTCACCACAAAGTACAGGGACTACCAAGCTTGGCATCGGTTTGCCACCGTCGATCATCACGAGGATGTCGAAGAGTTGGTCTTTCCCCAGCTGTCTGAGTCTTAGTGATGTCGTGAATGGCTTACTCAAGCCTATTTTGTCTCACATGAGTACATGTGCAGATTGTAATGTAACATCTTGCAAAGTGAAAGAACAAGGGTCGATAGTAGAATGTAACAGTCATGTAGTAGTTGAAGAGTCATGAGGGTAGGTGAAGAGTCACAAAGGGGAATGTCAAGTGTCACCCCACCCTTTGCTATTTATAGAATCTCATAACTCATTGTACAGGCTATTGGGAGCCAAGCTTCCTATAGGTGTATCTTAGAGAAAGCTTGGAGTGTATTGTAACAAATGTTGACTTCTCCACAGTGCAAAGCTAGTATATCTCTTTGGAGGAGCAGGCGGCAGTGACTATAACATTTCGTTGTTGGGACTAGTAGTTGGACATGGTTGTATGTATGATTGGAACTTTCACTTTCTTAATATAATAGAGCCAACACGTTTCATGCATATGTTGTTATTGTATTTCAGCTGTCTTGGTTACACTAACGATATATGTATTTGTTTGCTTATGCATGTATGTATGGACTCTTTCTATATATGTATGGATGAATCTTGTTGAGATGTGTTGTTGGTTTAACCATCACTTTGGATTGTTGGTTCACCTTCCTTCCATCTTGTGATGTATATTTGCTCGTGTGTTCCCTTCCAAGTTGTGTGTTTCCACAGGTTTCCAAGGGGTGCACTCATTCCACTTTCTGTGTGTTAGAACCCTTCATGCACCTTCCTTGGCTTGATGCGCTGGTCACGCCCTTGCTATCAATAAGGACATCCTTCTTGCCTCTGTGCGCAACCATGGTGAAGTCGATACCGTACAACCCATTGTTGGGACTCCTACACCAAATGGTCTGAGGTCTAGTTGGGAATTCTCACCGGGGAGATCCCCTGACATGTTGGCGGGTCCAACACCGTCAACACATATTTGCAATCCAACTTGATTATTTTCTCTTTTAGAACATGTACATATGCATTGCAGCCAAATACCCTAAGATCTAAGAAAGAAAGTTTCTCACTAGTCCATACCTCATGCGAAGTCTTATCCTCCAACATTGATGAAGGTGATCTATTAACCAGGTAACATGTAATATCCATTGCCTCTGCCCATATTTCTTGTCCTAGGACAATACCACTGAGCATGCTTCTTACCTTTTCCATCAATGTCCTATTCATCCTTTCTGCAACTCCATTTTGTTGAGGTGTGTATGGAGTAGTCTTATGTCGTGCTATACCACACTTTTTACAAAACTCTTCGAATTCCTACTTGCAGAAGTATCCATCATTATCTATCCTCAACACATTAATATTATTCTCTATCTGATTTTCCACCAGAGCCTTAAATTTTTTAAACCTATCAAAGACTTTAAATTTCTTCCTAAGGAAATTTGTCCATGTATTCCTCGATAAGTCATCTATAAACGAGACATAGTAAACATATGTACCTAGTGATGGAACTGACATAAATCCAAACACATCATTGTGCAAAATCTCTAAAATTTCTTCTGCCCTCTAGCACTAGAGAAAACTTTTGCATGATTGTGTTTCCCACATACACAATGTTCACATAAATCAAAGTCCAGAGAGAAATTAGACAACCCTTCTACCATAACATTACCATGTAGTATTCAAATAACTTATTCCACAAACAAACAAAAAATCTCATATAATAATTTGATATTTAACCATCACATTAAAAATAAATTAATATTATTTTAAAAATCAACCACTTTCATCAAAGGTGTAAAAAAAAATCAGATTTATTAGAAAAACTTTGTAGTTAGAACCAAGTAACTAGCCTTACCAACAACTAGGTCTAAGTCAAATCTAGGGGCATAGTTCTTTTGAACTTGTCATATAATTTTAATATTCAACTCTAAAATATGCTACACAAATTGGTATTAAAACACTCTAAAGAGCTATCCAAGGAAGATGTATACAAAAAAAGAGTGACTCTTGGTTCTTCTTCCTAGAACCTATGAAACTTGCAATATTCTTACAAGGAAAGAAAGAGCAAGATAATAAATGGTTTTTATTTTTAATAAGTATAATAATTTTTAATTAATTATAGTTATAATTATATATAATTAATAGTATCTAATTTATAATGACAAGCTATCAATCTGAATTTCAAAAATGTAATATCATGAATGGTTGTCTCTAATAAAGGTTCAAAACCACAATATAACTCATCATTTCTTTAATACCAATTCTATAATTTATCTTAGTCACTCAACCAAGTCTAATTATGCCATTAAGATACCCCTTGTACCATATTTTAATGCTATTATACATAGCTAACACATACTACTCTATAATGTAGCATGTAACATGACTAGAACAATAATAATATTATGCATAACACATAAAGACATGAACAACATATATATAATAAAGTAAATACATATATAAGCATAACTAAAAACTTATTTTTTGTTGAATATCACCAATTACATGTATATATTATACTTTCCAACCAGCCATAGACCTTACTGCTCCAATACACTCAACAGTTGGTCACTCCTGAGCCAAGGTTGTAACATCCTCTATTTTGACCCCTGATTTTTATAATGTCAAATGTAACCACAAGACTAGCATGGGAAAACCACGACTGACTAGAACTCTGATTAAACAATTGCTAACTTTGTTGTTAAACTCAATATTTGTAGGCTATTTTACATGTTATGATTTCAATGAATTTCTACTTAATGTTGAGGATTTCAATTAATTCCTAGTTATATTTGTGGCAAATCTGTGATTTATGAAAACTTATACATTTATGTAACTTAGAATTGTAATAAGTTATAACATCCTAAAATTTCATTGTTTTAACATGGCATAGTGCCTCTGAGAGTCTTTTCTCAAACTCCAATCTTAATCTTCAGGATATTTGGTGTTCGGGTTATGCCCTCTACGTTGGGAAATTTCCCCAATTTCTCCTTGTCTTTCCTTCTTATTCGGATTGTTGTGGAAATCCAGTGATTTAGGCATCCAAAGGTTGTAAGGGTAAACTTCGTTGTGTGGAGGTTAGATCACCGCGAGATTGGATTACTCTTTCATAGCATATGGTATTTGGGCATATGGGGCCTATGGTCGATAAGGCAAAGTACTCTTGAGCATGACCTAGATATAAAATGGGCTCATATATATAATATATATATAATATATATATATATATATATATATATATATATATATATCCATTCATATTCAAGCGCATACCCTTCTAAGTAATGGATTTGGGCATCTAGCATTCGGTGGTGACAAGGATCATCACCCATTTGTGCAAGATAGATCCCACTATGTTGAATTTCCTTTAAGCAACACATGCCACATGTGGACATCTAGGGTGTGGTAGGGGCACCAAACTCTTGTGGCAGGCCAGATGTCACCAAGATTGGATTACTCCACCAAGGAAAGGTTGCATCTAGGGTCCGAGATCTGAATGTGGATGAGGGAGTGAACTTTTCTGAGTAGACCTAGTGTTAGGAATCTCGATTTTCATTAGACCAAAACCTGCAAGTGTCATTAGGAGAATTTTGAAGTGAAAAATGGACCTTGAAACAAAAAATGTACTAAAAAATTTAACTTTAAAAGAACAAGTACGATTCAAGATGACAATGACATCCCTAGGGGGGAAATATTTTAGAGGGAAAATAAGAAAACTACTTTTTTATTGTGTTTTTGGCTTATATCCTTATAGGTTTACTCAAATGTTAGGTGTAGATATCTTTTGGATACAAAAATTAAATTGCATATCTAAAGACCACCCACTATGCATACTTCTAAGTAAACCAACATAAAAAAAAAACACGTTCAACACATTTTCTTCATGTATTTTCAATTTTTTCTGATGTGGGTCTTCTCAAAAGTATACAGAGTGGGTACTCATTGGATGTGGAATTTAGTTCCACATTAAATGATGTCTACACCTAATATTTGAGTAAACCTATAAGGAGATATACAAAAAATGCAATAAAAAAGGTAGTTATTTTTTTTCTTTAACATTTCATAAATGTTATTTTATTATTTTTTTTAGGAGACCCATTTTAGACCTCAAAATTCCCCTCATGTTAGTCAATGATTGCATCACCAAAGGTAAGAATCCATGAGAGGCGGTTAGTCTGTGTCACGAAACACATGGGGAGCACTAGTTTATCCAATGTCCAACAATCTTCCCCCTAGCACGAGCTAGGTGTGTATCGAACTCATGACCTATGTTTTGATACCACTTCTTTCTTACCTTTCACTGCAAATCCTTCTGGTTGCTTCATGTAGATCTCATCTTCTAGATACCCATGTAGGAATGTTGTCTTCCCATCCATTTGTTCTACCTCAAAATCAAAAGAAACAACAATTGATAAAAGTAATCTAATAGAAGCTAACTTGGTAACAGGAGAAAAAATATCACCAAAATAAATTCTCAGTGCATGGGAATTACCTTTTGCTACTAATCGAGCTTTGTATTTCTCCAATTTTATTTCTAAATTTAAATTCTTAATTCAGGCTTCATCTTGTCATGATGATGAACCACACTAGATGGTTCGAAACAAGTCGACAAATTGTACTTGATGTTCAAATTCTTCTTAAACACCTGTTTGCGTCAAATGGGTTTTCTTCCAGTTCGCAACTCCACTAGATCCCAACCCTCATTATTGTACAAGGCTTCCATTTATTCAATTATGGCCTTTTTCTAGAGTTTTCCATCATCTGAATCCACTTCCTCCTTGACAGTTCTAGGGTCATCATCAGTATAGATAAAGCAAATCGGAATGGAAATGAGATGGAGTATACCTCTATAGTTGTCTTATTTCCCGAATTGATCTCCTCAAAACCAGAGTGTGTGGTTCTTCTAATTATAATTCTTGTTCTTCTATGGAGTCTAATTCTTCATCCTTCAGTTCAAAATTTATCTTCTCTGGTTCCTTTTAACTTGGCGGGAACAAATCTGTTCTTTCGGAGATTATGAATAGAATTGGGAAGTTCTATGTTTGGGACGAAGGGTGTTTTGGAAAATTGGACAAAAGAATGGCATGGGTGTTAATCGAGGTGGAGATGGGCAGAGGATTGGTAGTGGAATTAGAGTTGTAGTGGAGAAACTTCTCCTTTTTGTTGTCAATTGATTATTGGAATGTGCCATACAATTGCTTAAATTTTCATGAGATGGGCCATCTGGTGGCAACTTGCCCACTGAAATTTCTTCTAAGAAAGGACTTCCGCTGTCTCGAGGTTTATGGGATTCAAAATGACATTCTCCATGAGGTTTATTCTAGCGTCTTCACTACCATGTACAATTCACATGGAGGTAATCTGGAACCCTTTTTCAAATTTTCGAATGATCTTAATTTTCCAGAAAATATTGCATCTTCTCGCATAGACTTTGTTTCGACCTCCCATGTAGATTTGGTTGGGCCCATAGGAGGATTGATGTTGGATCTAGGACCTCATTCATTAACCAAATCCCCTTGTTATCCACAATATATATCTCATGATGTTGTGTGTGTGCCTAGTTGGGGGGGGTGGGGGGGGGGGGCAGGTGGGGTTGGCGCACACAGATTTGTCTGATTTCAGTCATAAGGATTGGGATGTGGTGATATGTCCCTAGGTCATATTGTTATCCTTCCAGAAAATCCACCTGATTTTCCTCTACTTCCTGTACATTTGGAAGATGTTATGCTCCCATCAGTCACGTCTCTTGATAGGGAGTTGGAGGTACTAATCTCATCCTCAGAATCTATGGAATCGCTCACAGTATCTCATCCTCAGAATCTATGGAATCGCTCATAGTTAAAAGGATTTTTTTTTGGAAAATCTGGGGAGCCTTCTAATCCCTATATGAATGTTGCTTAATAGAAGAAGAAACCTCCCAAATTTAAAAAGGTGTAAACATGTCCGATGAAGGAGCTCACAGTTGATATGGCAGATGGGTTGAAGGTATCCATTTTCGACATCGACCTGACATTTATATGGAAATGTATCTATTTTGGATTTCTATGGAACTCGGGCCCTTAGAGGGTAATCGCCTGTGACGGAGGTTCTCCCATGAATATTATCTCAATGAACATTTGGGGCCTGGGAGTGGCCCTAAAAATTCGCTCCCTTAGGGGTATGGTATGGATACATAGACCAAATAGGATTTTAATTCAAGAAATGATGATGTCCAAGGATAAAACTTGGGAGGTACTGTTGTCCATTTGTCCCGATTGACATGTTTGTGAAACTATTATGAATGGACATTCTAGTGGTTTGGGGATTACTTGGAATCCTCAGATGTTTGAAATGCAGGCCTTTGCTTCATGTGCAGGTATTATTATTAGGGGACATTTGGTGGGAATTGGTCAAAGTTTTCGCATAATTAATTCTTATGATCCATATATTGGATGTAGACTCTTCTGGGATAAAGTGATCGGATCTGGAATTTTAAGGTTGAGTTCTTTGATAGTTACAGATGATCTCAATTTCTCAGTGGGTAAGGAAGTAGCATGGGGATCTAAAGCAAAGATATATTATTTATCTACATATTTTAAGGAAATGTTGGTTGATATAATGTCGAATCCCTTTAGACCAACATGGAGAAATAATCACATAGATTTTGAAGGGATTTCTAAGAGGTTGGATAGATTCCTCATAAGAATGTCTATGTATAATCTTTATGCAAGTCTTAGATCCTGTACTATTATGGTATACATTTCAAATCATATGCCTATTATGCTTACTTGGGAAGGAGAGATAAGGAGGAGAACTTATACTTTTAAGTTCAATCTGAAATGGTTGTAGTCGGAGGATTTCGGGAAATTGGTTAATGATGTGTGGACTCGGGAGTATTTTCCTACACAAAATAACCAGATGTCTTCTATTGCAGCCAGAAACTCAAATATCTGAAAGTGGAAACAGGGTGTTGGATTAAGGAGAAGAAGGAGGTTGAGACTAAAGACATCATAGAGATTGAGGCCATCCTTCAATACTACAATGATCCTGCGGATCCTCTTTTATTTTCTGATGAATAGAGAGCCTGAGTTATAGATTTAGAAGGCAGGAGGAATGACATTCTCAAATCACGGGAAGAGGATATTAGGATGAAGAGTAGGGCTACTTGGATCAAAGCTGGGGACAAGAATTTGAGATTCTTCCATGCATACTTTAATAGTTGAAAAATGGTCAATTCTATTTGGAAAAACACATAATACTCAAGAGGAAATCGAGCAGGGGGCTATCAAACATTTTAAAGGATGACTCTTAGCACATCCACATACGATTATGTCACAATTGGAATATATTACATTATTTCCCAAAATGTTTTCTATGGAGGACAATTAATATATGGGATTACTGATTACTAGTAAAGAGTTGATAGAGGTTATGAAGGTTTTTGCTAAAGAGAAAAGTCTGGGTCCAGACGGTTGGGGAGTGGAGTTATTCCTACATTTTAGGGAGTTGATGATTCTGGATTTATTGGTGGTTGCAAAAGAAGAGAGGATAGATGGGTATGTATCTAGGGCTATTATTGCCACTTTCATAGTGATGATTCCCAATAAGAAGATATCTGAAACATTTGTAGATTATAGGTCGATATCCCTCTGTAATTCGATCTACAAGGTGATTTCGAAATTGATTTCTTGTGGGATCAGGCTGGTATTCTCTAAATTCATTACAGAGGAACAATTCGGGTTTTTAGAAAGGAGGCAGGTACAAGATGCTATTAGGATTTCTCAAGAAATGATTCACTCCATAAAAACCCAGAAACATAAAGTTTTCCTTCTCAAGGTTGATCTCATCAAGACATACAAATGTATTGATTGGGAGTTTGTTAAACTTGTTTTGATCAAAATTGGTATGTCCATTTGGAATACCAATTGGATTATGGGGTGTATCAAATCCACTAACTTTGAAGTTATAATCAATGGATTTCTGACTATGTTCTTTTAGGCATTTAGAGGTTTGTGGTAGGGATGTGGCCTTTCACCACTTCTCTCTTTTCTTTTTATATATTGTCTAAATAGGAAAACGAGAAGTGTCCGAGAGGAAGGACATATATTTGGAGTTAGGATTTCTAGACAGATTGCCATTACACACTTAATGTTTGTTGATGATCTATTATTCGAAGGTCAATCATCTATCAAGGAATGGGACTTCATGTTAAGGATTATTATATCATTCGGATAAGCCTCTGTGCTATGTATGAATGAGGGAAAATCATTTCTAATTGGGGTGGATGGAGAGGATAGGAGCAGGGAGATTTCATAGTTGTTTGGTGTTAATTATATTTGCATTGATGAGAGTTTTTCTTGTTTGGGTTTTATTCTGAAACCTACAAGATACTGTAATTTGGACTGGGAATGGTTGATTGGTAGGTTTTAGAAGAAACTTGGGAGCTAGAAACATAGATGGCTTTTGATGGGAGGAAGAATAGTTATGTTGAAATCTGTTTTATAAAACTTGTCAGTTTTCTGGATGCATTTGTTCCTTTTGTCGAGGGAGATCATTCATAAGATTGATGTTATTATGGGATGCTTCTTGTGGGTAGGGACACATAATAAAAGGAATTTCCATCTGCTCAGTTGGATAGATGTAGCTTGGCCTATTGAGATGACGGTTGGGGTATCATAGATACCTCGTTGTTTAATCGGGCTTTGATCATCAAAATCATATGGAGAGTGGTTTTGGGTGAGGGACTTTGGGCTCTTGTAACAAAAGAGAAATATATGTACGGATTGGAATTTTATACTTGGATAGGTAAAGGAGTGAGGAAAAAATCTAACACCTATTATATCTGGAGAACTATGTTACATAATATTAATTAGTTGTCGGGATTTATTAGATGGGAGGCCTGTGATGGTTCAAGGATTCATATTGGTCTAGATGTTATTAAAGGGATGAGTGGGAATCACTCCCTATCAAAACAGTTGCTTGACATCATTCATAATAAAGGAGTCTTTTATTGAGACAAATTTATCAGACAGGGGGTCAGAGCATTGATCGACAACAATGGATTAGGGCGATAGATCTTGGACTATATGACAATCTTACAGAAGAATGTGAGAGGTATATTACAATTATTAGAAGCGCAGGGGTTAGTTTATAAGATCAGGGGAAAAATGATCAAATGGTGTGGGAAGGCAACCTTAAGAATGGTATGTAGAGGGTCAAAGACATTTATTTTCTCTTACCTAGAGCCGAGAAGAAATATGTTAGTCACGTATGAACACAAAACATCTCGAAAGGAAACATCCCATATAAAATAGAAAGCATCTGCTGGCTTGTTGTCAATAACTAAATATTGACTTGGAATAATCTAAAAAAACATGGTTTTGTTGGCCCAAGAATTTGTGTGATATGTATGAAGGGTATGGAATGTCTGGTACATCTTTTGTTATCCTGTTGTCATCCGAGGAATGTTTGGGAAGGATGTAGGGGGTTACTAAAGTTAAAATCTGCAGGGAAACATATTTCTCTCATTTCATGTATTAAGGTGTGGTATTACAATAACAGAAGGTTCAAAAATCTACCCTATTATATCATGTGGACCTTATGGAAAAGTACAAACGCCCTTATCTTTGATCAGAAACTAGTGAAGGTCAGGGAAGACATCATCAAGGCAATCACGCTCTTCAATAATATGGGATTATTTAGGAAGAACAACATAATTCAGATGTGAAAATAGAAAGATGTGTGGCAAACATTTCTAGTCGAGTTCTTTGATGGGGCGAGTAAAAGGAGACTATGTGGGTGTGGGGTAGTTATAGTCATAGATGCTGGAAGATATTTCTACTTTTGGTGGGAGGGAGGACAGGGATCGAACAATAAGGCAAATATTGTAGCTTTATGGGGAGTATTAATTGCAGCAAAGTGGCTCAGAATCGATAAGATTAAGGTATTTGGAGATGTGAAATGAATCATAGATTGGGTCAAAGACTATATGAATTTCTGTCCACCGATTTTAAACAATTGGATGAGGAGAATTAGAACTTTGGTAAGCACCTTTCAGAGTATACAATTTCAACACATTTATCGAGAGAAAAACTAGATGGTGGAATTGTTATCCAAGAGAGGGATTGCTATGGATCCATGTAAGTTCTACTTCAATGAGTTTTAGTAGGGAAAGTTGATAAAGGTTGGAAGCATCAATTTTTCGTAGGAGGAAGAACTTGGATTTTGATTTCAAGACAAGATTTTTTACAAGGGATTTTGTTGCTTGATGAACTTAGTTTTATCTAGATGGGTTTTATTTTTTGAACAATTAAAATTTCATGATAATTTTTTAACAAAAATGCAAAAGATTGTAATAGGAGTAGGATAAATAAGATTAGAATTAGTAAGTAATGAACAATTGCAAACAGAATGTATAATCGGAATATGTGCTATCCTTTTTATAATGAAAAGAATAGTGTTTTTTTCACTGGAAAAATAAATAAATAAAAAATACTCCCAAATAAGTTGCCCCTCTAGAACACGAGCTCTCTGATGGAGCATTCTTGCTGCTTAGGGGGGGAGGTTGTTCCGATTGGTGAGGGGAGAAGTGTTAGAGATAAGACGAGTGTAAGAGTGAGGTGTTCACAAAAGTGTGTTCCCAAAGAAAACTCCAAGACAGAGGGTTGGAGTGAGGGGAGAAGTGTTAGAGATAAGACGGGTGTAAGAGTGAGGTGTCCACAAAAGTGCGTTCCCAAAAAAAAGTCTGAGACAAAGAGTTGGAGAGAGGGATTAACAACACTTGAATTTACCAAAATTGGGAGAGACTAGAAAGAAGGAATTCCCTGAAAACCTAAGTGTCATGAGAGAGTGATGAGCCAACAAGGTTGTAAAGGAGATGAAGCAAACATAAAAAGACACTCCTCGAAAAATTGATGGTGGTAAGAGTTGAAACCGACTCACAAGAAATCCTAGTAAAAAGAGGTTATCAAAGAGGGAGGAGGGTCGTAGCCAACCCACTGGGTTGATAGTTAGCTTTTGTTCCAGAGCCCCAAAACTGATATCGAAAAGATGGGCATAGATCTGCCTATGGGTGAAGCTCAATGGTTGACGCGAAATGTAGTTCAGTGCGAAAATAGAAAATTCCAGAGCATCGGAACAAAGCTTGTTAGTGAGTTGTCTTTCTCCATTGAGAAATTCATTGAGAACGTTTAAAAGGCTAGTGATTGATGGTGATAAGGGAATCCAAAATTTCGTATGTGCAGTGCATTAGACTGGGAAAGGTCAGGCCTATTACCAAGGACCCAAACTGGTCCTTGAAATGTCGTTGAATTCCCATGGCCTCGTCTACTGAGGCGACAAATTTGTTTGGATGGCCAAAAATGTTGGAATCCGACAATTTTTTTGTTTTTTATTTTTGGTAGTAAGAGTGTTTCAATAGTGTTTTTGATGGTGGAAATAGATTCAATACCATCAAAAACCCTTGAGGTACCCAAAATCTTGAAGTTTGACAATTGTAATCTGGATTTACAAAAATTTCTACCGGATTTTATCAAAATTTTGCTAGAATTTCCATGATTTTCCGGACAAATTTGAAACTTGGTTAGACTACGTCAATTCCGCCACTACATATAACTGAATGAAGCATTCTACTTTTCCAAAGAGCATGTTGTCTGATTTTGTCGTCGGATGTGACCATTAACCTGGAAATTAAATCCCTCATTAATGGTTGTTTTAGTTAACCAGTGACACAAGGTAACTAAGATAGGTGAGCAAGTGAGAGGATTTGTTGCCAGGGCGAATGGACTCTTTGCCACATGAAAGTGTAGGAGAGGTGTATCATTTCATGACCGTCGAATAATAACATGGAACATCCCCTTGCCTAGATTCCAATTCATTTGCAAACTATTAAAAAAGCATGTTGTCATGTTCCTTGATCATGTGGCCAAGTGGGATGAGAACAACTCACTACTCATCTTCACCTTCTTAAGTGTGAATCACCTCATTTGAGAACAATTCTCATGACAATTAAAACTTAGTGGAAAAAAAATCAACATTTCTTTATGATAAATATAT
>APFE030438555.1:103897-124644 GCA_000404065.3 Pinus taeda
ATATAAACACTGAAAACAAAAACAAAATATATAAAAGATTTACTCACATGGCACGAATTCGACGTGTACACGGAACTAACCGTTACTTTAAGCAAACCCTTGGACAGTTAAATTAAATTCAACTAAACTAAATCCTTGCTTCAGCCAAAAGCTTGGACAGTTTAGTTAAATTCAATTAAATTGTACTTTTAAATTAAATCAAATTATAGTAATTTATTTTCAATAAAATTATACAATTATTTACATCATTTCAAACTTCATATTGAAAGAGGCCAAATAGATCAGGGTATGTCTAATAAAAAGGGGCCGGGTATGTATACAGTTTTTTTAATGGTACAATGATATCATCTCTATAATTCTGTAAATTCGTTCAGAAAATAATGGAAATTGGGGTAAGATTTTTATAAAATAGGATAATTTTTTTGAAATCTCAGGTATAGTGGTGGAGCTTCAAACTTTTGTATGCTTTTGGGGTTTTTGATGATGCTGATTCTATTTCCACCATAAAAACAAGATTCAAGTACTCTTTACCATCAGATTTGGTTCAAACTTTTGTATGCTTTTGGGGTTTTTGATGATGCTGATTCTATTTCTACCATAAAAACAAGATTCAAGTACTCTTACCATCAGATTTTTTAACGAAAAAATGACGGAGTCCAACAAATTTTGGCTCTCCCAGCAAATTTATTTTTTCAGTAGACGACTTCTTATTCTAATAATAGATTCCTCCCAGCAAATTTATCTTTTCAGTAGACAACTTCTTATTCTAATAGTAGATTCCAAGAATATTTTAGAATCATGAGATCAAACATTTAAATGATTTGAGGAGAATAAAAACAAGATCCAAGCACTCCTACCATCAGATTTTTTTGGGAAAAAATGATCAATTCCAACAAATTAAACAAGATCCAAGCACCCCTACCATCAAAAAAAAATTGACCAATTCCAACAAATTTTGGCTTTCCCAGCAAATTTATCCCTTCAATAAACAACTTTTTATTCTAATAATAGATTCCAAAAATATTTTAGAATCATTAAATCAAATATTAATAATAGATTCCAAATTTATCCCTTCCCTAAACAACTTTTTATTCTAATAATAGATTCCAAAAATATTTTAGAATCATTAAATCAAATATTAATAATAGATTCCAATATTATTTTAGAATCATTAGATTCAAACATTTAAATGATTTCAAGAGAATTACATTATATTGACAGCCTGAATTACATTATATTGACAGGGACCTACTTACCGTAAATTTTAAATTCTTCTCTCCATATCTTAAATTCAATCAGTTCTCATATATTTTCAAAATCTGAAATAGAATTACTTTCAGCTCTACACTAATATAATGGAATTTGGTTTTCTTTTTACTGTACTCTTGAATCTGATAAAGGGGGAAAATGTATCAATATCTGCACTGAACTGAACTAAAATGTCTGCACACATATACAACTGTAACCCAGCTACATGGCACAACAAGAATAACTCAAAACATCTACATCTGGAAAAGTCCCAGAGGGTCACCCCAAAAAAAATCCCAAAACCAGAAAGTTATGATAGTACTGAACGGCAGCATCTGAACTTGGCGAACACGTAACGATATTGTCGTTGATAGAAGTTCCGAAAAGAATCCCTTCTCATACTTTTATGAGTTGCATCTGAATATCCTTTCAAAACATAATGTTTTCCATCGAAGAAATCTGTGGAGTATTCTCTGTATTCTGCCATTTCTTGGAACCCTGGAAAGGAGTAGAAAAGGGTGCTGGTCCACTCCCAACCCCCTCCTCTTAAACCCACAACCTCCCCACTTTTATCACAATCCAGAATTCTTTGATATTCCTCCTCTTTCATTACTCTACAGTTCATCCATCTGCAGAAGGCCTCGGCTTCTGCAAGGCTCACGTACACAGGTTCTTCTGCAACTTCAGTCCAGTGCTTGTTTGAATCAAACCCATGAACAAAATATTCATTCTCCACCAAAGACCATGTTGCTGGGCAACTGAATCCATTCTCTGAAAAATATGCAAAATCCTCTTTTCTCCAGAGGTTCTGGTTTGTGTAGCCTCCCTGAGTGATGAAGCACAGGAAATCCTTGATAGAAACAGGCTTGGCAGCTACCAGAAATGGCTGTGAAACTTTGGTGTGAATTACTGGGGCCTCATTATCCCACACAAATGTAGTCAAATCCCATGAATTAACCCCTAAATCTACTTCTCCAGCTTCAATGATTACTTCTGGTTCAAGATTATGGTCCATGGAAATCATAGAAATTAGACCGTTCTGTGATATTAGGGGTGGTAATTTCCTGATGCCCACTGGTCTCTCCTCAAATGACATTTTCCTGTCCTGCGTTATCATGTACATGAGAGTTTCTTGATGCATTCTCTCATGCTCAATCACAATGGATAGAATCCTAGTGGTCACTTTCCCTTTGGCTGTCTCTTTCAGAATCATCATTCTTGTTCTTGTCACATAGTTGATCAATGCTTCCCTGGAAGGCCAATTGAGTGGCCCAGGTGGATGGCCATGGCAATGTGAAGGATCCAGGACATCAGGATCCATGCCCCTTGAAAACACATTGTCCAATTCAGATGCTTCTTTTTCTCCTATTATCTTCAATTTGGTAAAGGCACAAACATGTCCACTGTACACATCCATCGAAAAAATTAACTCTTCCTGATTAGATAATGCCAGAAATTTTTAAAGCCGGTCTCTATAAACATCCAATGGATAAAAATGAACATAGAAACAAGCCTGAGTCATTTTGCACTGAGACATACAATTTAATAATGGTTGACTTACCAAAAACTGAAGGGAAAACATCAATTTTTTTGCATTGTCCCATACTATTTAACTAAGTTTCATAAATATGTTCGATATATTTGGATGGCCATATAATTCCATGTATGTGATTAATGGAGATAATTAATTTGTGGGGCCTATTTTTTTGGCATTTTAGCTCAACATGAGAATAGAGATCTCATCAAAATCAAGCACATAAATGTATTGCTGTAGTAAATATTGTGATAATTTGCACAATAAAATATCATCCTAATCTTAACAGGGGGGTTAAGAAGAATTTTACTATATGCCATGTTAAGTGGACATATACCAATATGTAGAATATGTGGGAGATAATATGGTATAGAGCAAGAAGAATACTAAATATTATAGTAGATGGTGAATATTGAATAGTGTACATATGGAAAGAAGACCATTTCATATAAAAGGATGAATTATTTTACAATGGAATAATAAGTTAATAACTTCTTCGTTTTAGATGATAAGGTTTTGTACCATTCCAAAGTAATTGGTATCGAAGTTTGTGTTCTTGACTTTTGCAATAAAGGCCAGCAGACTAGCTTTCTTAAAAGAAGTATGCTGTAACAAACTTTTCCCAAAAAAATTACCCATGTCACTTAAAAATCAGTTTGAGGTGAAGATATCTTACTTGTTAATTTGCAGTAGATCTCTATAACTCGTGATCACAACTTCAATGAATACTTATTCCCCAAATCACTCTTCCAACATCACAAACATTTAGTATCAACCATTATAAATATAAACTAGTTTTTAACTTTTTAGTATCGACCATTATAAATATAAACTAGATTTCCATGATGGAGACAGAGGACGACTCAAGCCACTCCTTCCTCTATAAAGAGTTAGATGATTAATATAAACAATATTAATTATATTAACCATCAGTAATATTGTTTCTTGCAATGACTACTGCCCCTACTAATCCTAAATAACTTTGACGAGGCAAAATTCAGCCACCAACAAAGCCTCCACTAAGCTTACTAGCCTCTAAGGTTAGTAGCCCCTAACCTTAGAATGCTATAGAATGCTATTTAGACCTACAGCTATCTTAAGAGGTGGATAGATTTATGATGATGGAGGAGGAAAGGATGGTGTAGAAATGGGCACAAATGTTGCTGATCAACCAAGTTCCTTTCACAATGAAAATCACAAGTTAAGAAGAAAGATGAAGATGATGATAACACAAAAAAACATGAGTATGATAATTCTATGATGCTGACACAAACAAACATGAGTATGATAAGTCTCCTCCACTGCCTCCAGAGAACAAAATCATACAATCAGAGCCATGGCAAGAATAACAGACAATGATCCTCACCCATATATAGATAATCAGCAAAATGGAGATACTCTTAGCGGACTTTAATGAAAAAAAAAAACACAATGATATCTCTTTTTATACCCATGCTGGATCAGATTTTCTCTTCATTTTTTTTTCCTGAATAAAAAAAAAAAACACAACGACATAGGCAATTAAATATTGAAAAAAAAACACAACGACATAGGCAATTAAATATTATTGTCGTGACGATGAATCACATTACTTGGTTCCAAAAACATGGACAATCAATAATTTTATATGATAGATCGGGAAGACAGATATCTAAATAATTATACTCACAAAAACCTTAGATATCACCTTTGTTATCGATGGACCATCAATAATTTTATATGATGGATCGGGAAGACAGATATCTAAATAATTATACTCACAAAAACCTTAGATATCACCTTTGTTATCGAATAGGATGCCACTACTAAAAATTGTCCAAAAGAAAGTCATTGAACTTAAAATTTTTTTTTTAGCAAACATAAGCTAACTCCTAAGGAGATGCTTAAAAATTGAACCAATATTTTGCACTCCTGCAAAATAAAATCTATGCTTGAGATGGACAGGAAGACCGAGGCGGAGGTGGCAGAGGCGGTGCTAAAGATCGTGTACAAGGACTACCCCCAATTATATGTACAACCAGAGCCACAAGAACCACCAAACAAAGATCTGTTTTCATGGTTGCAAAAAACCAGACCTACAAAATCCACAAAACAAAGATCTGTTTTTATGGTTCCTGGTCGTTGATAGACCATGGCATAGCACAGAAAGGAAGCCCAAATATAACCAACAACGCAATGGTAAGGGCTACGTGTAGCAACGATTTACTCCCTTCACATTATCTAATGTCCTCCTGAACCGAGATTAAAACAAAAGACTATTTCTACCTAAACCAGGAAAAAATCATACAGCAATTCAGAGACCTGAGAGAATGGTAAATAGCGAAGTTAAACCCGAAAAGAAATGGTGCAGGAGGTGGTACAGGAGGTCAGAGAGCTCAAAGAATAGTAAATAGTAAATTTAAACTGGAAGAAATGGTACAGTAGTTCAGAGTGCTCAGAGAATTTCTGAGCACCAAATTTAGAAATAATAAATATATATTGAAATAAAATTGAAAAAATAGTAAATATAACTTAAACAATCAACAGAATATGTAATCCTGTATGGATTGAGAGAGTCCTATCATGTAGGCCTTCACCTCCCTAACCATAGGATAAAGATTTCATATCTAGTTTATAACCACCAGTTTCCTAGATAATATTTATATTTATATGTAAAAAGATCCATTATTGTCTAAGGGTCTCAGTTTTTGCTATTTGCTATGTAAGTTATTGATATGTTTACTATAAATAAAATGAACAGAGTTGTTTATAATGCGATTTTTTGGAGATTCCGGTGACGGAATCCGGCGGAAGAAATTGAGGTTAAATCTTGATTTGTTGTAGTTAAAATGGTTTTTTAACTGCATATTTGGATTCAGCACCCTTAAAAACCTCTGAGACGCTTTGATTGTGCAGAAACTAGCTATCAAACTTGTGATTCCAATAAATTGCTGCCGGATTTTGACCAGAAAAACTCACCTGAAAAGCTTCCAAAAAGTCGCATTATAGACAACTGCTAAAATGAACTATCTCCCAATTTAAATAAGTTAGTAAACTAAGAATATATCTAACTATAAAAAGAATGAAGTTAAATAAGTTAGTAGATTAAGCATATCTGACTATTAAAAAAAATGAACTATTTCCCAATAGAATAATAATTTTCTTCAACATGATCAGACCTAGTCCACGAATCGTGGGAGGCAGGCTCTATGGTTAGAAATTGGTGAAGCGCGAATCGTGGGAGCAGAGGAATGTTACAGTAACTCCTATTTGAGATATCTCAGACCAGATAAGTGAAGCGAGAGAAGTTAGGGGAATATTTGGTTTAGAAGATAGTTATAGAATTGGCTAAACTAGCTGAGTTATTATGGTCACTTATAGTTATATGTGGAATCATTTGTATAACATAACATGAAATGATATAATTTAATAGAGTTTTTTTTGGGTTTCTTGATCCTTTGCTCTCACTTCATATTTCTTCATATTTATTTCAGGTTATGAAGAAACTATAGTTACTAAGTTCGAATTTAAATTTGATACAATACATTTTAAAATTTATGTTACTAAGTTCGAATTTAAATTCGATATAATAATATACATTTGAAAGACTTATATATAAAATAAAAATGGTGGAAATTTGGTTCTATACAACAAAATTGGTTGTGGAGAATAAAATGATTATGGAAATTTATGCATTTATATTTTTGAAACGTGGGTGTAATGTTATATGAAAATTTTAGAAGTAATATATATTGAAAAATGGGTTTATTAAATGCATGAAGATTAAAAGGAAAGTTACATTCAAGGTTGAGATGTGTAAGGTTGAAATAATGCTTATTTTTGGTGAAGTTTAAAAAATAAAAAATAAAGGAAAGATGATGGACTATTGGTTATATTTTTGGTGAAGTTAAAAAAATAAAAAATAAAGGAAAGATGATGGACTATTGGTTATTAATTTGCTTTCATTTTCATATAATGTGAACTATATATCTTAGTTACCATTTACAAAAAAATTGTTAAATGAATTTTATTTTAATTAAAAGGAAGTATTTTACATGTATGTTGTATACCTCATTTGAAATGATGTAATAATGTGTATGTCTTATTAGGGATTCATGTTTGGTTGTACCTAACAACCCACAAAGTTTTGGTCCTACACAAATGATGTAATAATGTGTATGTCTTATTAGGGATTCATGTTTGGTTGTACCTAACAACCAAACAAGTTTTGGTCCTACAAAAGTCTAGTCATAGTAAAATTGTTTTTCTCCTCTTGTTTTGTAGTAAGTTAGGCCAGGCCACACATGTAGTAATAATGTAGCATGTATCATTTTATGCAAAGAGAGGATGCAACATCAAATTGTGGGATTAACTACTCTATTAACTACTAGAGTAGGTACAAGGGTGTCAGGTGTACTCATATGCTAGGTTAATGTGGAATCGAAAAATAATTGTATTACAATTAACCACTAGAGTAGATACAAGATACAAGGGTGTCAGGTGTACTCATATGTGGAATCGAAAAATAATTGTATTAATCTCAAAAAGTTGGACTAATCTTAGAGAGTTTTCAAAATGCAGATGAGTCATGTAGGTGAAAAAAAATTCTAAAAAAATATTGAATACAATGGATGACACTCTTGTATCTTGATAAATAGATGGATCTTATACAAGATAGATGGATGACACTCTTGTATCTTGATAAATAGATGGATCTTATACAAGATAGATGGATGACACTCTTGTATCTTGATAAATAGATGGATCTTATACAAGATAGATGGATGGATCTTAGAAGGTTAAGATAATCTCAAAACGTTGGGACCAAGTTATGCTAGGTTAATGTGGAATCGAAAAATAATTGTATTAATCTCAAAAGGTTGGACTAATTTTACAAAAAATTTAAGATGAGTCAGGTAGGTGAAAAAAATTTCTAAAAAAAATATTGAGTACAACAAGGTGAAAAAAATTTCTAAAAAAATATTGAGTAGAACAGATGACACCCTTGTATCTTCATAGATGGATCTTAGAAGGTTAGGATAATCTCAAAAAGTTGGGACCAGATGACACCCTTGTATCTTCATAGATGGATCTTAGAAGGTTAGGATAATCTCAAAAAGTTGGGACCAGATGACACCCTTGTATCTTCATAGATGGATCTTAGAAGGTTAGGATAATCTCAAAAAGTTGGGACCAGATGACACCCTTGTATCTTCATAGATGGATCTTAGACGGTTAGGATAATCTCAAAAAGTTGGGACACCCTTGTATCTTCATAGATGGATCTTAGACGGTTAGGATAATCTCAAAAAGTTGGGACCAAATTATACTAGGTTAATGTGAATCGAAAAATAATTGTATTAAGGTTGGACTAATCTTAGAGAAAATTTAAAATGTTGATGAGTCATGTAGGTGAAAAAAAAAAATCTAAAAAAAATATTGAGTACAATGGAGATCTTAGAAGGTTAGGATAATCTCAAAAAGTTGGGACCAAATTACACCAGTTTAATGTGGAATTGAAAAATAATTGTATTAAGGTTGGACTAATCTTAGAGAAATTTTAAAATGTTGATGAGTCATGTAAGTGAAAAAAAATTCTCAAAAAATATTGTACTTATTGAGTACAATATTGGGTACAATGGATGACACTCTTGTATCTTGATAAATGGATGGATCTTAACAAATGGATGGATTGGATCTTAGAAGGTTAGGATAATCTCAAAAAGTTTGGGACCAAGACCAAGTTATAATGAAGATAAAATTTAACATGTTGATGAGTCATTAAAATCATAGATACCCCTGATATAAAGATTAGTAGAGAACCTAGCTTCTTTAGGTGTGCAATAAAGTAATTATGCAATAAAGTAATTAGAAAAATAAAGTATCAACTCTATCTCCCCATAGCCCACCCTAGGGTACAAATCTTTACAAAAAGAGAAAGAAAGTAATGACATTCTTTGGTGGCTAATTCTTCCTTCCAAATAAAGAGTAAAATGAATAGCATAAGCGATAACTTTCATGTTGAACTGAAATCTCCCCATTTTAATAGAACAGAATACAACATGTTCTTCTATGCTCTAGATCCACGGTGTTGTAACTATTATGGATACCGAAGGAGTGGGCGTGCATTAGTTTAACTGTTGAACAAATGTCATAAATTTTGTTCATTTCCATTAACTTGCTGAAACGTAGCTGATCTACTGAAATTATAGTTAACAAAAAAGGAATTCAGACCTAGCACAACGGAGTAAAATTTGGTAGAGATTAAATTTAAAGCAAAACCTTGCACAGATTTTGGAGCATTGAGATCGGTTGTGACGAACAGTCTACTGGATACCCAAGGCTATATACGGATTAGTAGAGCACCTTTCTATACACCAGGGTTTGGAGAGCACCTGGCTCGTTCACCTTTGCAGGAAAGTAATTAGAAAAGTAAAAAATCAACTCTATCTTCCCAGAGCCCACCCTAGGATAGAGGTCTTTATAAAAAGAGAAAGATGTGATCACATTCTTTGGTGGCTAAGTCCTCCTCATGAACAGTAAAATCCTTTTATTGTCCATCATAACTTGAATGATGAATAGCACAAATCATAAATTCTGAACTTGATTGGTACATGACTCGGAAATTGTAAACCCCACTCTAAAATGCAAGAAAATATGAATTAAGTTGAAAGTTTAAAAATATCTAAACGGTATTGAAAGGCAAAAACTTCAAAAACAAAAGAATCTCTAGACAACACTGAAAAGCGAAAACATATGGTAAAGACGGTTACTGGACAATGCATTTCCTTCCATATTTATGAGCATTCAATGTAATAAATTAATTCCATCTAAGCAACTATAACCTAGATTGACACTTTTGAAAGTAGATGCTAGTTTGAGTGATTACTAGTAAAATAAGTATGGATGTTAACCTAGATTGACATTTTTGAAAGTAGATGCCAGGTTCAGTGATTACTAGTAAAATAAGTATGGATGTCTCAGATCGATTGGTTTTGAATTCCAATTCGATATTCCCTGGAACAGCTCATCAGTGTCGGTCCAGCATTGGGCCAATGCATGGGCTCCAGGCACCAGCAATTGACAGGTGTAGTATGAATTGTTTCCCCAGCATCCTGACAAATGGCAGCAGGAGTTGGTTGCAATATCTTTTATGCTATCACTCGTATATTTTGTGGCAAACTCCACTAAAATCCTCTCTCCAGCCCTGAGAGTTTGACATAAAACATGTCCCTTAGTCTCTACTTAGTTAAATGCAGAAGAAGAATGCCTTTATAAAACAAGGAAGTAAACTACTTCTGAAGGAGTTGAAAGAAGATGTCGTCTGTAAATCACTATTAAAATACAACATAAAATACACACAACTTTGAATCTTTTAATGGAAGAAAGCTTGGCAGGTCTAGATAGATCCATGCTAGTTATTACAATTATAGGTTTGGTCACCAATACCTGATTTCTAGCTGGTGTTTTTGGAGACTCAAACCCTTGGTAAAATTAATGTACATTTCCACTCTTTTAGAAATCTTATTAATCTCAACCTCATAAGTCCATGAATCTGCATTCTGCTCAGCTGGTGCATATCCAATACAAGATAAAGCATTTTGCATACCATGCTTGATAAAACGCTCAGTTACTCCTTGCTGGTCATGATAGGCTGAATAAAGAGTCTCAGGATTCTTCCACATATCTATACATGGTCACACAATTTCAAGGTTATTTAAAAAAAGCATATATCATATTCTCCAAAGCAATCCCACTGAGTTGATATCAGTCAATCGTGTCACACAGAAACAAAAGTAAGCATGGCTCCATATCCTAAGGTAGATGACACGTGTAAGGGACTTTCAAAGCAAACTAACAGATTTACATGGCTATATGGAAGAGACACAAGTCTGAGTTACAATAGTCCACAAACCCATGTAGATGTGCTAACATGGCTATGGCTGCAGAGACACGAGTATAGGTTATAATATTACACATGCCCATGCAGATGAGCTAACAGATTTACATGGCTATCTGGGTTATAATATTACACATACCCATGCAGACAAGCTAACAGATTTGCATGACTATGTGGCAGAAACACAAGTCCAGGTTATGATATTACACATACCCATGCAGATGAGCAGCTGACAAGTGGATCCAACAGCACTTATAAGTTTTTTGAAAAACTCCACTGTATCTTCTTTTGATAAATTGCCAACACTGCTGCCAAGCCATGTGATGCAGAGTGTTTCAAGAGGATGGGAGCATTTCACCTGTTGCAGACCTTTGAAAAAATCTGCCTGTATCAATTCTATAGCATTAGGCTTGAGACCCGGAACAAGGTCTTTGAGATTTCTTCGGGCTTCATTCAATGCAACCTCAGAAACATCAATACCTACATATCGACACCTATATTGCACCCCAAAAGAAAACCAGTCAGCTAACAGTTGAGATTTTAAAGAATCCCTGAAAAAAAAAACTTCAAAATAGTACTTGAATTATAATTTTTTTAAAGAAAATTTATAACCTTCCATGAACTTCCTTGATAGCATTAAGCAGAGAAGCAGTTTTGAGAGCAGTGCCACAGCCCAACTCCACGAGCAAGCTTCCAGGAATAATAGAATCTGCTATATCCAAAGCATTTTCTTTAAACAACTCAAATTCTGCATTGAACAAGTAATACTCCTCTAAACGAGTGATTTCTTCATAAATCTGTGAGCCCTTCCTGTCATAGAGTAGACTGAAAGGGATCTCCTTCTGTTGCTTTCTCAGCCCCTTCAACACCGTCTCGATTTTTCTATCAGCCGCCATGGTTTTATTTTTTTGTGTTTGGAACAGTACAGGATCACAGATATGTACCAAACGTGAGCACATATGCACTTCTTTTATAGGAGATTTCTGGTGATAAAAAATAAAATTGAGTAGTCATCAAAACGTGGCGAGCTGCTATAAATATAACTAGAAAAATCAAATCAGAAGGCAGGAGAGACGTTAATAACAAGAATAAACCATCTAATGACTTGTCGGCATCCCTGACTCTCTGTATTGTATTGCAACGTAGCAACCAGATAGATATTTCATGGTATCACACGGTCCATGCAAAGTCAATACATCGTTTGGAGCATGTAAGGATTATAATGAATTTTGGAATATGGAGGGTGGTCAGAAACAATTTTTGGTGCGTGTATTGCATGATTGCAGAGACTGTTGTAAAATATAAATAAATATATTTATGCAAGTGTTAAATAAATAAGTTAATTGGATTTATTTGAAGTAGAGTATATATATTTGTAAGTAAGAGAGGGTTGTATTATATTATTAAAGTTTTGAAGATTATATTTGATTTTTAATGTTGATCAAAATGCAGGTTTGACTATGGGTAGTAAAGTGTCTTTTGGGGTTTTTTTTTTGGTAATGATTTATATTGTTTTCCATATAGGACTTAGACGGACTGAGATTAACCAATTCAGTGATAAAATGAGTGATTGTAAGCCCCACATCAAACGTTGGTTTAGTGATAAAAAAATTGGTTACTGTAGGCCTCTCCATTAGGTTACTTAGACTCTTACATGTAGTTTGACTTTTAATATACTGGACAAAAAGACAAAAATAACAAGCCCATAAGGCATGAAGGCAAGATTGCATGCACACAGACCGCATAAGACTAATCAAACAGAAGGGTCCTCCTCCAGCGTGATGGGTATCTTTGGAGTGCCTACTGCAAGAGCGCCCTCATTGGTTGGTTGGTTGGCCAAGACACCTCTTGTTCCGCTTGATGTTGGGTGTGTTCTCTCTCCCTGCCTAGGAAGTTGCCATCTGACACTTGAGTAGAGAAAAGTGTGAGGAGTCTCTAGTAACAAATCTCATGTGGTGGACAATTTCAACATACATTGTGAACTTTTCGTTGAGCTTATCCAGCTTTTCCTCCATGGCTTTGTTGGCTTGGATGTTTCCTTGCATTGCCATGCCCATAATTTTCTTCATGTGTTAGGAAAGCTCGATAGTTCTATTGTACAAGTTTTCTTTGGCTCTTGTGAACCCTGGGTTGGGAAACCATTCAAACTGAGTGTTAATTTCCTCCGTGCTAATTCTTCTTCTAATAACCCTAGCTTGATTCTTCAGCTCAGTAATCCGCCCTTGGGTTTCTTAAGGGACAATGTTGTTGTAGTTCAGGGCGGCTTTCCTTGCAGCCAACTTGGCTCTAGTCCTCGAATGTAGGTTGGTGTGGCTTCAGTGTTCCATATTCCAGTCTCTATGCCAATTGGTGGAAGGGCCACTGCCATGGCGTGGGGCACGGGCCAGACTGATATGTAGGGAGAGAGGAATTCTGCTAATGGAGTTATGTAAAGGGCGGAAGCCGGGGGAGCAGGAAGGGATGGGAAGGAGACCTTGAGAGTGGGGGGCACAGGAATGATGGGGGAGAGCTTCGGGCAAGGGGTATTCATAGGGAAATTGAGAGATGAGACTGCTGAGGAGAAAGATAGTGGTAATAAATCCCTGAAATCTTGTTTGATATGTGTAATCAATTCCCATGGAGGATTGTGGGATTTTACTAGTACTTAGGTCGAGAAGTGACCAGGTGCTCAGAATTTGCTCAAAAATCAAAGTGTCATAATCTTATCAAACTCAGCTTCAGATTGAAGAGCTCGTCATTCTGAATCCAACGATGAGAACCACACTCAAACCCGAGTTCGTATGTAGAAGTTAGAGCAAGTCAAAGTTCAGGTTTAACTTGCCTACATGGCAAGATTGGGATGATATGGCAAGTCTTCAGGGAATAAAAAGGCGCCAAGTGGAAGCTCGCCATTGGCCCTCACAAATCGCATATCGCAGCGGTAGGCGGAAAAGGTGTTTCAAATCGGCCCCTAGCAGCTTCAGGGTTGTGATGCGATGAGGCGATCGCAAACCACAATCGCAATCGGTGAAGGGGAAAACAGGTATTAACCCCGACCCCAGCAAGGTTAGCAATGCGATCACATATTACAATTGCAGCAGTAATAGGAATCGGTCTCGGTGCAAGTTAAGTCCCAAATGCGAAATTCCCCGAACGCGATAACGTTATATGTCACAATTTAAAACTCCAGCAAGTCCCTGATATCACAATCACAACATTTCGTTGAGTAAACAAGACATTCCGCCCACCGAAACCCATTGAAACCCGCCGATTATGATTTGCGATACGACCGATAAAATATGGCCGGCGGTGCGGAGAAATTATTGCTCGGTTAGCGATTTTGGGGCTAATTTGTAGTTTTCTGTCGGTTTTGGAGCATTTTGTGGAACGCATAGTGGGAGAACTGGGAGAAGTCATAATTCCTTCAGTTCTTATCCAAATTTGATGGAAAAATAGTCTATTCTAGCAGTTTTGATTATTCTGAACTGATGGAGACAGGTTTCAGAGGCATTTGAGCATTGTAAACACACTTTTGATGTAATTTGAGCATAATAGAGAGACCCAAGCCATTGGAAGCTCGACCAAGGAGACGTAGCCCAAGAGGGGTGAATTCCTTTATCATGTGCTTGTTGTGTGTTATATTTCGATGTTCTTTGTTGTTATATTGTTGTTGTTCAACATATGTTTTTATGTTAAACTATTTATAACATTTACATAAGAAACTTTGATGAGAATCTGTTAATTACAAAAAAAATGAATCCTTAAGCACTTGAAAAAGCAAATGATAAGCATCTTGGGTTTATTTCTGAATGGGGAATTAGCACAACATTACTAATCTGCTCCAATTCAGATCAAGTTGGTATTAGAGCTAGGTTTTTCTTACTAGATTTGCTTTGTGAAAGAAGGATTTAATTGTTTGCAAGTTTATGTCATGCTCACAAGGTTAAAGCTCAAAATAGGTGAAGGAAAGCTGGTCGAAAGCCCTTAAATTGGGTCAAAGGGATGAAGAGCAAGGTTGCCAAAGTCTTCTACACCAATTCAGCCTCAAGTTGCAGAAGTTGCAGTTGATATTCCAACACCAGTACAACCTCAAGTTGTAGTTGATTCTTCAGAGACTATGTCTCATGAAGGAGAACCTATCATGACAGAAGATGAGAAGACCTTCAGAAAGGCTTTCTTTGATATGACAGAGATGGTTAAGGTCCTCTATGAAGAGAGGAACATCGTATTGCAAGGGGAAAGTTCCAAGCCTCCCAATGGAGAAGGTTCTTCAGGAAGAGGTAATGGAAAACAAGATAAAGGAAAAGGAGGTAATGGGAGTGGAGGCAAACCTACACCATCTCCACCATCTTCTTCTTCGAAAGCATCTTCACACTCATCCACAAATACCACCGTTACTCATACTCATCATCATTCTTCAAAAGGGGTTGGTAAATCACCTTTTCTGAAGCTTGATGTTAAATTTGAGTTTCCTATGTACAATGGTGAAGTGAATGAAGAGACGTTGGATAATTGGATTCGTCAGTTGTGAGGTGTATTGTAGAATTCAGAACCTTCAAGAGGATGATATCAAAATTCAGTTAGCTTCATTAAGAATGGAGGGTTCAACACTTATATGGTGGGAAGAAAGGACTTAAGACGAGATCAAGAAACATGGTAAGATCTCTATTACTTGGTCTAATTTCATTGTTGCTATAAAAAGATACTTCTACCCTTTAGCTCATATGAAAAAATCCATTATGAATTGGCAAAATTTTAGAAAGTTGAAAGGTCAAAATGTGCAAGAGTATACTCAAGAGTTTAGGAAAAGAGCTCTTATGCTAGGAGTAGACTTACAGTCACAAGATACCTTGTTGAAATACATAAGAGGGCTGCATAGCTATCTTCGACATACTATTCTTATGTTCAGTCCCATGAATCTTGATGAGGTTTGTGTTCAAGCTACACACCTCGAAGCAAGAGGGAAAAATATATAGGAAGAAGGTAAGAAGAAGTCATTTCAAAGTGTTGAAAAAGGGAAGAAGTTTAAAGGAAAGCAGAAGAAAAATGCTTCTGTTAAGAAAGAAGGGGAGAAACCCATGTGCAAGAATTATTCCAAAGAAGGACATGATGAAGCACATTGTTGGAAGCTTCATCCAGAATTACGACTGAATAAATTCAACAATCAAAGGAAAAAGAAGACCATTGTCGCTGCACAACAAGACTTGGGTTCAGACTTAGGGGATGAAACAAAAATTGCAGCCATAGTCACCAAAGGAAAAGCTGTGGAAAAAGCAAGCAAAGGGGTTAGCAAAGAGGCAGTCGTAGCGAGTACCAGCATAGCAAATAATACCTACAACGTTTCAAATGAGGAAAACCGAATAGAGTTATTCCATATCTAAGTCATTTCCAAACATATGAAAATTGATACGCTGTTTGACAGTGGATCGTAGGCCAACATAATTTATGTATATTTGGTTAAGAAAATGAATCTGGAAACCGTGCCCCATCACAAACCGTATCCATTAGGATGGATAACCAAGGATGCTAATTTACAAGCCACATGGAAATGTATTTTCAGGTTTTCAATCACCGCTAATTTCATTGATGAAGTTGAATTAGACTTTGTGCCATTGGATATCTCATGAATTGTCTTGGGAAGTCCGTATTTGTATGACAAGAAGTTTGTTTTCCACAGATTTGAGAACAAATACCATTTTTTCAAAAACGGAGTGGAGTACATTGTGAGAGCCCATCACAGGAAACTTAATATGTCTCTGGCAAGCGCAGGTGAAATGAAACAAATGGTTAATTCCAGCGAGAGTCTCATGCTCTTCATGATCAAGCATAAAAATGACATGGAGCAGGAATCCTTTAGAGGTTGTGATGTGAAGTTGAAAGCTGAATTGGTTGATGTGGTCAATCAATATGGAGACATGATTCAAGAACCAAAGGGATTTCCAACAAAAAGAGGAATTCAATGTGAAATTAAGGTACAACAAGACTTTCCACTCCCAAACATTGGTATGTATCGAATGTCAATTCTGGAAAGTTTAGAAATTAAAAAACAAGTCCATGAATTATTAGATAAAGGAGTAATTTGTCCTTCTAGTTCGCCATGTGGTTCACCAATAGTATTGGTACCCAAGAAAGATGGAACCTAGCACATGTGTGTATATTACCGAGCTTTGAATAAGATTACAATAAAGAATCGATACCCACTGCCCAGAATAGATGATTTGCTAGATCAATCGAAAAATGAAAAGTATTTCACTAAATTGGACTTGAGAACTGAATATCATCAAGTTAGAATAGTTGAGGAGGACATATAGAAGACTACTTTTAAAACCAAACAGGGATTGTTTGAGTGGCTGGTTATGTCTTTTGGTCTTTTCAATGCTCCAACTACATTCATGAGAGTTATGAATGATGTTTTAATCTTGATGAGTTTCTAATTGTCTATTTAGATGACATTTTGATATTCATCAAATCAAGAGAAGAGCATGTCAAGCATGTTAGGAAAGTGTTGGATGTCTTGAGAAAAGAACAGTTATTTCTGAAGATGTCTAAATGTGAATTCGGAAAAACTTCTTTAGTGTATTTGGGCCACATAGTTGGAGGAGGTGAGTTGAAGATTGGTCCCTCTAAATTTTTGGTCATTGTGAATTGGCCAATACCCAAATCAGTCACAGAAGTAAGGAGTTTTTTAGGAGCAGCGCAGTACTGGAGGAAGTTCATTGCCAATTTCTCCTCCATAGAAGCTCCACTACCTGCATTGACTAGTGTGAAGGTTTTCTTCCAATGGGGAGGCAAACAACAAAAAGCATTTGATGCTTTGAAACAAAATATCAGTTCAGCCCCAGTTTTGGCATAGCCAGATTTGAAACAACCATTTGAAATACAAACATATGCAAGTGACTATGCCATGGGTGCAGTTCTTTTACAGCGTGGTAAGCCCATTTCATTTCATTCTGAAATTTTTAATGGTGTTGTTATTAATTATCCTACGTATGATAAAGAACTTTATGCATTGGTGAAAAGTGTGAAGAAATGGAAGCATTATTCGATGGAAAAGAAACCAATATTCACACCGATCATCAGCCTTTTCAATATCTACAATCTCAAACCAAATTGCAACAGACAAGGCACTTTTGTTGGATGGGAGTTTTACAACAATTCCACTTGGTAATCAGGTACAAGAAAGGCATTTATAACAGAGTTGTTGATATGCTTTCCATATCGGTTGTAAATGTAGCCATTTTACTCAAGAATAATTATGTTTTGCATGAAAGTTATGTTGAACAATATGCACAGGATGCTGACTTTCAAGAGGTATATTTAAACATGAGTCAAGGCCACCAAGTTGAGGAATTAGACTACCATGTACATGATAATTTGTTGTATCATTTGGGAAAACTTTGTGTTCCACAGGGAGAGAGAGTAAATGTCACAAGGGAAGCGCACACTTCTCTTATTGCTAGACATTTCGGTGGAAGTAAAACAATGGAAAATCTTCAGAGGTATTTTTATTGGCCTCGTATGCTTGAAAGTGTGTCATGTTTTATAAGAGGTTGTTCATTGCGTGCAGTCAGTAATCCTAGTAATAGGAAACTAGGATTGTACACACCACTTCCAGTGCCTTCAAGACCATGGGGAAGTGTTTCTATGGATTTTGTAGGAGGTCTTCCTTTGTCAAGGAAAGCTCATGATTATTCGTATGTAGTTGTCGATAGGTTTAGCAAGATGTGCATGTTAATGCCTTGTAAAAAGCAAATTACAGCTGAACAAACAGCTCAACTTTTCTTTCAAAATGTATGGGTTCATTTTGGATTGCCTACTTCTACTGTAAGTGATCGTGATTCTTGATTTGTTGGGAATTTTTGGTCAAGTTTATGGAACTTGATGGAACACCAAATTGAAGAAAAGTACAGTCTTTCATCCGCAAACAGATGATCAAATTAAAGTGGTTAATAGGACAGTCATTCATTTGCTACGAGGATATTGCAGCAAACATCCTAAGTTGTGGGATAAATAGTTGCATTATATTCAGCATGCTTACAACCAAGCAAAACACTCTTCTACTCTAACTTCGCCTTTGGAGGCATGTCTTGGTTATTTTCCCAAATTGCCTTTGGATTTCATCTTTGAGAAGGATGTAGCTATATATGGACATAGTGACATAGATAGAGCAAAGAAATTCATTGAGCAAATTTAGTTGATTCACCAAACAGTTCAAGAACAACCAGAAAAGAGTCAAGACAAGTATAAGGCAAGGCATGATAAGCATCATGTGGATCATCAGTTTCAACTAGGTGATGAAATTTGGCTATACATTAGCAAGGAAAGGCTTCAATGTGAAGGTAAAATGTTGAAACCAATTCATTATGGTCCATTTAAAATTCTAGAAAAGATTGGTAATAATGATTTCAAGCTTGATTTGCCTTTGTATATGCAAATCTATTCCATTGTTAATGGTGAAAATTTGAGATTATATGAACCTCCTTTGATTGAAGATCAAGGAGAGAATTTTCAAATTCCATCTATTGAAGACTTTTATCTAAAATACCTTGATGTGCTTCAGCAAGACACTATACTTGACAGAAGGACAAGGACAACCAAAAGAGGAAATATTGATTATCTTCAGGTGGGTCTCAAAGGTATACATCCATCAAAGGCCAAATGGATTGAAGTGGGGAAGGTGAGGGAACAGTACCCTCATATGTTCAATAACTAAAAGTGATCCTTTTGGGGTCCAAAAGGCTTCCAATGGGGAGGAGTGATCAGGTGCTCAGAATTATGATAAAAAATCAAAGAGTCAAAATCTTTTCAAACTCAGCTTCAGATCGAAGAGCTCTTCATTCTAAATCCAATGGTGTGAATGACACTAAAAACCAATTTCATATGTAGAAGTTAGAGCAAGTGAAAGTTCAGGTTTGACTTGCCTACATGGCAAGATTGGGATGATGTGGCAAGTCTTTAGCGAATAAGGAGGTGTCAAGTGGCAGCCTGTCATTGGCCCTCACAAATCTCATATCACAGTGGTAGGTGGAAAAGGTGTTTCGAATCAGCCCCCGGCAGGTTCAGGGTTGTGATGCGATGAGGCAATCGCAAATCGCAATCGCAATTGGTGAAGGGGAGAAAAGGTATCAGCCCTGGCCCCAACAAGGTTAGCGATGCGATGTGATGTGATCGTATATCAGAATCACATCAGTAACAAGATTCGGTCCCAACGCAAGCTAAGTCCCAAATGCGAAAGACCTCAGATATGATAACGTTATATCTCACAGTTTAAAACTCTGACAGGTCCCCGATATCGCAATCGCAACATTTCGCCAAGTAAACAAGACATTATGCCCGTTGAAACCTGCCGATTTCGATTTGCGATACGGCCGACATAATATGGCCCGCGGTGCAGAGAAATTATTGCCCAGTTAGCAGATTTTGGGGCTAATTTGTAGTTTTATGCTGGTTTTGGAGCATTTTGTGGAACAAATATTGGGAGAACTAGGAGAAGTCATAACTCCTTCAGTTCTTATCCAAATTTGATGCAAAAATAGTATATTCTAGCAGTTTTGATTATTCTAAATTGATGGAGACATGTTTCAGAGGCATCTGAGCATTTTAAACACACTTTTGATGTAATTTGAGCATAATAGAGAGGCCCAAGCCATTGGAAGTTGGACCAAGTAGACGTAGCCCAGGAGAGGTGAACTCCTTTATCATGTGCTTTTTGTGTGTTATATTTTGATGTTCTTTGATGTTATATTATTGTTGTTCAACATATGTTTTTATGTTAAACTGTTTATAACATTTACATAAGAAACTCTCATGGGAATCTGTTAATTGCAAAAGTTTTTGAATCCTTAAGCACTTGAAAAATCAAATGAGAAGCATCATGGGTTTAAAGAGAGAGCCCGTACAGGTTGCCATAATTTAAAATTTTTTGGAAAAAACCTGTGAACAGTTTTGAAACCAACGTTTCGGACTAGCTTAGTGAGTCCATCATCAAGGCAATGAGATTGTACTTTGAGAAGAGAGAGTGCGTGAAGTTTATTAATAGTTAATTGAAATCTTTTTATTGTTTCTTTTTATTGTCGGCTTGATTATTTATTAATTTAGTTTATATAA